>BMAW01096402.1:166-25686 GCA_019974015.1 Nephila pilipes
TGGTGGCGGGTTCCAGAGTTCGTATTGCTGGGTTTTGGATCTTGAAGAGGTTTTGGTAAATAGTTCATTTGATCAATATCAAGTTGATTTGGATCTCAGGATTGTGTTATAAATCCAGTTTGAATTCAGACCTGATCAGGTTTTTGAAAATTGTAATGATTTGTATTGGAAGCTTAAGGGTGGATGACTTTTGCGTTTCTCAGTTTCAAATCAATCCGGTATCGTCTGGGGTTTTGAGGAGAGATTGGTTTTAAGAGAATTATTGGGTTATGGTATTTATGATTAGGAGTGAAGCCTTGGGAGCCGCGTGTGTTTCAAATTTTAAAATATTTCAGTTTAGTGTAATGTAAGGATCAGTTTCAGATCAGGATGAAAGTTTCAATCAGTTTTACCAGGAAGGGTTAAGGAGTTGGTTCAAAATTATTAATGTTGTTGATTTGTTAATTAAGGTTGTTAAGGAATTATTAATATTGTTCAAGAGTTATTAATGTTATTATGATGATGGTTTAGATTAGCATGCGCTGTAGGATCGAACTCAGTACCAACCGCTGATCTGGAGTTAGATATGATCTTCGCAAGCTTCCATATCAAGAACTAGTTCGGTCAATCAGTCACGTCTTGTTCAGAGTTGAGATCCGGATCCCCGAAAGGAAATCACGTTTGGTGGAAGGGTGGGCTGGATCAGTTTCTGGAGAAACAATGGAAGATTGTTTACCCGAGACCTGATAATTACAACAGTCTGGGATGGTGAAAGTAACATTGAAAGGGAACATGAGGAGAGTGAGACATGATGCAAACCGGCCTGTGCAGGTATCAGGAGTCTAAAGGGTCTGATCTGCGGTTTTGCTTAAGGGCCTGGAATGAAATCGAGCTGAATGAGATATGATTGGACTGTCGTTTTCAAAGGTCGGAAATGGGATTGTGTTTGGTTAGTACAGGATATGGTCACTTCAAGAAGTAATGACTCCAGTGAATAGATGGAACATCCTCTCTTCATGAGGTTTCTTTGAAAGCGATTGGATTAGATCCGGTCCTCGATGTCATACGCATTACGCAGCGGGAGCAATCAGACCCTAGTTGAAAATCCCTTCGGCGATTTCGGCCCCTGGCGCGCCTCGGTGCAGGTTATTGTAGTATCTCGGGATGAGCTCGTCGATTGATAGAGACTATGCGTGGCCACCCTGTATCATGATTAAAATACGAGAGGGGACCGGCACTTTGGAGGTCCACATAAACATCCGGAGGCTGTTCAAATATCAGAGTTTTTGCGGGTAATCTCTGTGAGGGCTGGGGCACTGGTTTTCAGGCGCTTTGAGGCTTTCGGCGCTTTGTTTTAGTTTCGGCTGTAGTTTCTCGCGCGTGGCGCTGCGTTCAAATGCGTGGGAAGGTTATTCGTCGGGTGGAAGTCGGATTTCAAACATTCGGTTCATTGCGCGGCTTTATCCACGCGTTGCTTGTTTTTGGGGACCAAAGCGCGGATCTGGGTTTCGTCTTAGCCGCCCCGCGATCGTTTCGGTTCTCGCTGGTTACTGGTTTGCACCTGGAGATGCTGAAAATTAGTGATCGATCGATCGGCGGCGCACTAGAGCGATCTGGGCGACACAAATCGGCGCCTCTTACAGGTTGATCGGAATATAGAGTTCGTAGCCTTCCTGACGTGCGATCGTTCTCGGACTTTGCCTGATGTGCAAGGATTTACCGTTTATTGGTATATTAACGCCTTCGTGGATTGGATCCACATCCGCTTTCCAGAGATGGAGGTTCTTCCCCCTGGAAGGCTGTGGGATGAGGCCAGCGCTGATATAGACCCGAGAGTGTGGTCAGGTGCTCGAGAAATTCAGGAGCACTGAAGTTATCTGTGCTACCTGACGTATTAGTTCTCTCTGGGGACTTCAGGTTTCAGAATGGGATGCACCAAAATGGATCAAAGTTTTAGCATATTACAAACAGTAGGGACTATGCCTAAAGTCTTAATCAAGACGTCGACCCCCTACGCAGCCTTTGCTTATCAGTTTTATCCTGGTGTAATCATGGGTTCCGTTGTGGGGTGAAGGTTCTGCTGGTTGTCATTGCGGGTTTTAAGGTCCCTGGGATGGGTCGTTGGATCAGTCATGCTCGGCTATTTCTTTCAGTTCGTTTTCGGCTCGGCGCTTTCGCCCGGGTTATTGAAGCCAGGACTTCAGTAACGGCTGTGGTTGAGTGTTCGGGAGAGCTTTCATTGGTCGCCCTGGTTTCATCGTTATGGGAGGGCGGTTTGAGAGCGCTGGCTTTTATCGAACGTTGAAAGCTGGGATTCCAGGGTGGGTTTTCAGTTTTCAGTTCTCAATGTGTTCTTTATTTCTGGATTGGGTTTCTTCACCATAAATCGATTTTTAATTAATGGCCCCAACAATTTCGGCCTGTTTCAGCCAGTTAATTCGTGATGGTACTTTGGTTTTTATGACGCGTGAGCTGCGTTTCATCGGCTGCTGGCCCCAGTGATCCACTGACGCTCAGGTCGTTTTCCACTGACGAAACATCAGGTGGTTTACCTGATCAGATCCACTTCTGACCGATTTTACGGTTTGCCAATCCAAAGATCCTCAAGAGACTTCGATGGAATGACGAACCCTGGGATCTACACCTTGCCAGGAGGATTAATGTAATTCCACTGCATTTAAGACCGCACTGGGGCGGTTGCGTCCCGCCAACGATTGGGTTTGGGCTGCCAACAGGAGAATATCCGTTATTATGGGTTTGATCATTTCGGAGTTCGCTCGTTAATCTGGCGGAGTTCCACTACTATATGGACGACAGATCACTATCTACACGCAAATGGATGATCTGGCCCACATTGGACATATCTACTCGCTAAAGGGAGGGCTCGTCAATGAAACCCAACGCATAGATGGGCGTGGGATGTGAACAATGAAATGGAGTTACCCGGCTTTTCTTTGGTTCAAGGCACGGATATCGTTCTTTAGTTTTCAGTTGACAGATGGATATGAGATTTTTCCCTTCCAGTTCCAGTTCTCCTCTAATCCTAGATAATGTATTTAAGCTATCTTTCAAAGGTAGACGTTTTTACCACAGTTTCAGTTACCTGGGTTTAGTGGTTTTCTCATTTTCTTCCTGGGATTTCGGCTGTAGCCACTGGCTGGCCTATTTCCAGTGTAAGGATCAAATCTTCCTGATGGGACTGGGGTTCTTTTTCATTTGACTATTAACCCTAAGTTTTGATTTCTCTAATGAGTGATGAAATCGTTTCTTTAATATCGTTAATAAAACTTCTCGTTCTCTTTTTGATTGAACTAGTTTCTGGAATTTCCAGAACAGTTGTGGTTTTGGCACTCATAACACCTGGGAGAGGTTTATTCACGTTGTAGAGTATTAACAGTTAACCAGAGTTCGGTAAAATGGCCTCCTTTCAGTAGCAATCTGATTTGATGGAAATGTGATCTTTCTCGGATGACCAGTTATTTAATAAAATCGTTTCGCTAATATTTTGCGTAAGGCAACGATATGCGGTAGATCCTAAGAACCTTGTATATCAACCAGTAAAAATCTGGTTGAAATGAGTCTGGAACAGTTAAAACAAAATATTCTTTTTAAGTTTCTTCAGTTTGAAAATCTATTACTGTCACTTCTAAATTTTGGGGACTAAAGTTAACTGAGTTACCAAAATGAATATCTTCAGTTTGGTAGTAGATTCGAGACCTGCTTGAGGTATTAATTATACGATCTTTATGATTCTTAAACCTGGTTCTGGATCATCGCAAAGTTGTGGGAGTTGTTATTTTTATTCTCATGTAGGCCCAGTGGTCATGATCGCGGTCTCACAGTTGAGATTTGTTTTCATTGTTGAGTGATGAGGCTCGAGGTTCTGATTAACCTCCTAAAGGACTGGATCCCTTGTGGGCTTGTGCACATTAGATCTTGCCAATTCAATCCTTTCGTTCATTGTAGTGTGCGGTGGAGGAAGATTGGCAGTTCGATCGAAAATACTGCTGAGATTTCGGAGTTCAAGGAGTCTGAGGATCGACACTCCAATCAAGACTTGTTGCTTCTCAATTTACGACGTAAATGAAATCCCATCATATATTTACATGATAGGTTTGATATCAGATCAGATGTTTTCATGTAATTCGTTTCTGCTAGCTCGTTTTCTTTATGAAGCGGGCCAGAATCAGTGATGTTTCCGAAAGCTAAGAGATGAAAATCGTTTGTGAGACTTAGTTGTTCAAACACCCAAGTTCTGGTCAGAATGGTTAAGGAGTTCAAGAACCGAGTGATTGTAAGTAACAACGGACTTGAGCAGGTTAATGGAGTTACTTGGCCTGAGACTGGCCTCGGCCTGGCAAGTTGATCTCATGTGAGTAAGAGTTTTCAGGTTCATATTCCTTTTTCTCTTTGATTCTCTGGTGATTGGTTACTTGAATTTCTGGGGTAACAATCCTAATAAGTCACTTAATATGATATTTCCTTTCAGCACCAAGCTCATTTGGGGGTTACATTTCAGATTGATTTAAAGAAATTAAAATATGTCCTTCCGGATCAAGGTTTTTGCACCCAAGTTCCTCAGTTCAAGGTTATTCCAGGACGATCTGTTAACTCGAGCGGGTTTGGGACTTCAGGTTTCAGTTTTGGTTTCCAGTCTTGATTGGCTATTCAGGTTGCTTTCATTTTCCTTATCGGCACTCATCGCCGCCCCAGTTTATCTTCGGGCTAATTCTCTTAAAGGGTGTTTTGCCAGAATCTTCATGATTTTTGGATTGATTATGATTGCTCGGTTTAGGAGTTTTTGTCGGCTTTCACGGGATCCCGCGTTGATAAGGCTGGATGGGTATCCTCTTTCTGGATTATCAGGAGCTTCGGTTTTCAGTTTTTGGCCCCAGGTGAGCTTCCTGGGCGTTCTTCCAATCGCCTCCAGCACGTTGGCTGGCACTGATGGCTTGGCCAATCCCGGCTATCGTTTTAATCGATGAAAGACATGATTGGAAGAACAATGACAGAGGTTCTTTGTTTTAGTTTAATCTTTGGTTGGGAGGGCTGGTTTGCGTTCGTCCTGCGCCGCCTGGAGTGAAACCCCGGACTTTTGTTAGGCTCTTACCAGGTTTGATGAAACAGACAGAACGATCATACGCCAAGCTGGATCTGCCAGAAAGATCTGTAACGCGCGTGTGGTTACGCCCGCTGGATTATCGGTAATATGTAATATCGTCGCATTGTGGGATAAGAAAGATGATACGGTTTCCATCCCCGTTGCGTTACCGGTTCGCGCTTTCATGCGTTGATAACGCCAGGACCCTGGCTACGGGACTGGGTTGGATGGGGCGTCATCTGTGGATTATCTGGTTCGAATTCTAAATCGAGCATGGACAATCCGCTCGCCAGAAAAGACCTTGTTTTGGTTTAATGATCGGCCGCTGATTCCTGGTAGAGAGTGGATTCAGATATTAATACGTTTTGCTTTCATTCGGAGTGCTGACAGTTCACGTTTTGCGTCATTTGCCGAAAGATGCCTAAATCTTAGATGAATACCATAGAGTTCACTCTGGGGAAGGTTGGATCTTTCAGGTTAAGGAAGGAGTAATGAGAACTGGGTTGGTTCTGGGTCATCAGATATTTTCCAGACCTCGGATATCATCAAACTAAGGGTGTCTGTGGGTTGAGGCATTTTCAGGATCATGGGACGGCCCTTCGGACCAGAGATGAATCGGGTTTTGGTTAAGGATGTTCGCGCAAACTCTTCCCACGGTTTTGTTGTCGAATCGATTTGCGCTTCCCTCCTCTGGATTGGGAATCAAACTGATCTGATAGAATTGAGGGTTTTTGGTTCTCGCGGAGCTTGGCATCAATCGTAGGAGGAATAAGGTCAGAGATGGTTCAGCCCGGTTCTAATTAGATATCAAGACGGGTCACCATCGTGGTGCGCGCTTTCATAAGCGCACGCTTCACCCGGGACCCACGATGGCGCGATCATTATTGGACCTGGGTTCGGTTGGAGGTGTCAGATAAATCTCTTCGGGAATGAACGCTTTATGTTTGGTTGGGCGCTTTATCGGTAATCTGATTCACGCCGCAAGATCGAGATAGAGGTGTTACCAGGATAAACCCGCACGGGCCTGTGGGCATGCAGAATCCGGGGATGTGTGATGATTTTGCTTTGTTTTGTGGTTTCATCAGTTCTGCACGCGCGGTTTGTCAAATGTGATGGGCTTCGTTTTGGTTGGTTTCAATCGTCATCAATAATTCAGGCCTGATTCAAGGTCAAAGATGCACCGTGTTTTTGGTTTAGTGATTCACAAGGCAATCAGGATTGGGGTTAACTCAGGAGAAACCTGCAACGATAGGTTACCCAGGATAACAGTTAATTTTCAGCTCACACGCACGGCCCTGTTGTCGTTGTTCATCATGGTTCAGCCTGAGTTCGAGTTTATCGTTTTGATCGACGGATTATGTCTGATGCCTGACAATTTCAGGGAGCCCCATGTTGCCAGAATCCTGCACTTCCTGGGCTGAGTGAATTAAGGGATCATCCAGTCATTAATAATCTGACGATTCAGCATCTCCTCACCCCTAATTGGTTACTACAGGTTGCGGTCCTGGGTTGATGAGAGGATATCAGGTTCCAGTTCAGGAGTTCAATCGCTCAGATCATGGGAGGAGAACTCAATGCCTGGCTCTATCGAAGTAGAAGGGACGGTGCTGTTTAGATGGTTTATCAATCCTGACGAGCCTGGTATGCAAAGAGTTAACAGAGTTGCTATTTAGTTACTATTGATGAAGCGCCTTTCGTACTGTCCAATAATTTCTAATGAATAAGCTGAATATGGATTATTCTAACTGAATAAAGGTAAAATGAACTTTCCATATTTCGATTGTTCTTACACAGGATCTAACATGAAGTTAATGCGTTTAATACATTTAACATGGAAGTAATGCATATACATAAATAATATGGTAATTTAAAGGAAACAAATAAATATTGTTGTTAAAATAATGTATTGAGGAAAAATTCATTGATAAGGGAGCCAAGCTACAGGGTTTCTTTTTGTTTTTACTTCCTTTTATGTGGTGATGAATGTTTGTTATCGGTGGAGTCTATCATAGATTTTCCTCTGATTGTTTACATGTAGTAGAGATTTATCAGACTCTGAAACTGTCTATAACTAACACATAGGTTTCTTTTATATTTTTACTGTGATATTTATCGTATTTTTAATGCAGAGCTAGTCCCTTCGTATGATGGTTCAGAGTGCTTTTATTCACCAGTCGATTCTCCACAGCGACCTTACACATGTGAGTAGGACAGGATCCTTATGCTTAAAGACTTTCTGATTTGTTGTGGTGAATATATTCAGCTGGTTGGTTGAATATTCCATATCGACCCCGTCTGGTCCTAAATGAGAGTTCGGCATCAAAGGCTTTCCTGGTACAATGCGATGTTTGGCCCCAGCCATACATGGTACCAAGCTATGGAATACAGTGTTATCCACTATTTGTGCAGTTCTTAATCAAATAAAACAGTTGCTTTGATATGCTTTTGTTTGGGTTTTTAAACATATATTTCCCCATTGCATTGAGTGCAACTTGATGGGGTTGTGGCAGTCTGTAAGCTCCTGCGTCACTGCAGTCCGGACTTCTGAACATTTGACTGTGATTGTCTTCCTTAATCAGTAATAATTTGTGGAGATTTGCCCCAACCCTGCTGATTACAATGGACTTTACCAAAGATCAGCTTTACCGACAATTTCAACAGTTGTATATCTGGCTAGGAACTGTCCATACAACCAGGAAAACAGTCTATACAGGTCCAAAATATGTCAGCCTCCTCTGGATGGTGGGACCTGGCAGTCTGTCTGACATTATAAAATCCTGCATCTGATCAGTGGTCTGTTCCTGGTGCCATTCAGTGCAAATCTGCTGGCCTCATGCTGACCCAGCTAATTGCGTCGGCCTTTGATCTCCTTAGCCATTTCTTCGTCCGAGACCCAGATGGTTTTGCTATGCTGGCGGTAGTTGAATCTGGTCTCCAGGATCAGGAAAGGCTATTGTGTTGTTGAGCATCTGTTTTCAGTGTGTGGATTTAAGGTCTTATATTGGATGTAGATATATCACCAGGGATTTTCCAGTTAGCCAGAGTCAAGAGGCGAGTTGGAAAGAGTTGTTCTATTTCTAGATTCAAAATTAATTTCAGTTGTCATCATGTTCTTGTTTTCTTAACGGTTATGCATGAAGTTGATAGCTGATATTGTTTCCATCCTTGATAATCGGCAATACGTACTAGATTATCTGTACCTATTATGGGTTCGTCTGTTAAATGTTCGAGATATGCTGAAGTTGGCGTATTGGATTATCTTGGAGATGTCGTTTTTGTAAATGGAAAGCCTCGGTGGTTATGGTCAGTATAGATAGTGAATTAATCCTTCAATGAGATTGTGAAGAGCTTCACCGGAAAGATCCTCTATTCAACAGTTCTCTCGTAGAGTGATCGGCTCTGGGTCTCGTTTAACTATTTTGAGTGGGAATGCAACTGGTTTCCAATTCTTATCTTCAGGTGTTGCGTCTACCGATCAAGCAGACTCTATTTTGCATCTGCTCCTGTGATAATGGTATTCCAGTTTTGAAAGGTCAACAAGGCGGCATCGGCTGGATTAGCGTATCTTTCAGACTGCTTCTTTTTGTCCATGGACAGTTTTGACAATCTTTTCTTGACTCCTCTTGGCGTATTATTGAAGAACAGAAGCGAGATTTTATCATCATCCCACAAGGGTACCAAATCAGTAAAGTTCAATATGAAGTATTGCAGTTCATGGATGGTGGGAAGAATTTATGGTCAGTAACTTGGCTTCAGCTTTCTTTGGTAGCGGTCTTCAGACCTTTTGCAGTGATAAGATAATTCACAAATGCTCCTGTTGATTTCAGCTCCTGCTGGTTGGTAACATGGATGCATGATTATACCGTGATTGTTGGCCAGTCACCAATCTGTACTTCACGGATGAAGTGTCGATATCGCAGAAGTGTGGTCTTTATAGACACATCATCAAATGGGAAGAAATAGAAAGATCTTAATCCCCGATACGTCATTATGAAGCGTTGGTTGGAGGATGCGTTTCTAGGATAGGAGCTCAGCAACGTTAGATTGGTGCTTTAATCCAGAGGGTATGTGGATTACTTAACGGTTTGGGCACATCAAATATTTCGGCCAGTTGGTATGTTTGATGGTTTACGGACTTTGAGTGTGATGAGAATCTGCAATCAGAGTTCTTGGGTTAGATTCAATCACCGATCCCGGCCCACGCTGTTTGGGGCGTGGGTTTTTCTGATTGTCTCCCGCAAGGGCCTGGATGATTTCTTAAATCACTCCGTTTGGGGTAATCAAAGAGGATCAGCTGACACCGGACTGGACCAAAGCGATTTGGATGGTCGAGGATGGTCGTTATCCGGCTGGATTGAGTTCACTTGCGTATTTCAGAGTGATGCACGAGGATTTATCCATTCGAAGATTGTCTTCCTCTGGATAAACTGGATATGACTTGTGTGGTTGTGATTAGTGAGGGCTCTACGTCTTGTAATTATCTGTTAATTAAATTGTTGAGGTGAGGTTTGGTTTATTTCCTGTTTTGGACCTTGATGAAGTTCCTTCCCCCAGATTATTAGAGAGGTTTGGTTTCTATATCTCATAGCTTTTAATCAAAAATCAGTGAAGACGGTTCAGGTTGCATTAAAATGTTCCCCTGATTGTGCTTATTTTGGAGCTTTGTGATAGACAAAGATCGTTGGTGCGGGCGCCTTAACCCTATAGATCGGTTCCAAAGCGTTTTATTACCGTAATGTAGATCTCTGTTATAGTGGTGTGACATTTCTGCCAGGATTCTCAGACTTGCAGCCACTGGCCAATCGGGCATAGTAGGACATTTGCTCTTTTATCCTCGAGAACTGGCATCTCGTTTTTAAAGAGACAGGTTGCGGCCAAATGGTGCTCTTGCCGGGATGCCCGTGGCGTCTGCTGCCGGAGGGATGGGTTGCTCACGACTCGTTCTCTGAAAGGAACAGCCGCGTTTTCCGCAAAATATTGTAGATCACCAGTTTTCTTCATCTGAATCTCGACCTACTCCGATAACGATGAAGGAGGGACTGCGTGGATATGGGTTTGCGCATCAGTCATAGCGCGGTTACAGCAACAATTTGCGATGATATCTTCGACAACAGTTCATCCGATTTCCAGTTAGGTTTTGTCGTTTTGGGGACTCAGGGTAGTTCCTCGGCTCCCAGTTACTGAACCGGCTCTTTGTTGTAATCACAATGACTTCTCTATTAAAGGTTCGTGGAACTCTCCGGGATGTTGCTTTCTATCGCCGGGACGGTTTTCCCACCAACGGTTGAGCAGATCGTGTCGACCAGTTGGCCCTGTAATCAGTCTTGATTTTATTTTCGTTTTCCCTGAAGTGTTTACAGATCTTTCTTTCCTGCCGTTGTGTATTTGTTGACCGCTGTAATAATGTTCCGGATCGATTTTGCTAAAGAACCAGTTCAAGTTGCGCGACAGGATCAGATTGATTTAGTCTCTTTCCAGAGTTAATTTTGCTGATTTGGGGAATTGAATTTCCTCTTGTAATATGTATATATGAGACCATGTTCTGGTTTATCTTAATTTACTCAAAATGTGGTATCTTGATGCGGTCAGGATACGGTTATTACGTTTATTCTCGTGACATGGATTTTTGGTGATGGTTTGCTTCGGAAAATATGGCTGCCCTGTTTCTCATAACGGCCAGCGATTGAGCTTTAGATGTGACCCTCTTGTGATTTTTCAGGTTCAAATGAAATGGTTTATGTTCAGCCAATTTTCCGCGTCTTTTTCCTGGTGGATTGCTTATGTTATGTGGATATTTTTATTGATTAAGGATACCCAGGTTTTTCAGATCTGCAACTCGAGCGACATGGCTTTTATGAGGAAAATTTTCGTAATTTTTATGGGTCTGGTGGGTTAGCACTGGGTGTTTTAATGAGTTAAGGAACAGGTTTTTAATCAGCCTGGCACTCCCGAGGAATATAAGGCTTATTACTTGAGAGTGGATGATCTCAGATCGACCCGGTTTTCTTGGTGGCTCCTTGGATTGGTCATTAATGATTTCCCTCTGAGTGTTTTCTGCGCGTAATTTTCTCCCCAGAGATATAAGAGATCGATGGGTTCAGGGAAAGGGTCGGTCAGAGGGTCTTTATGTTATTGATTTTCGAAATATGACAGCGATGAATTTTCTCTACGGATGGATATGAATGACAGATTGATGGGACCGAGAAGGATCATGTTCGGGTTTTTCCCGAGGAGAGTAATTACAGGAGAGATCCCAGTTGATTTTTCATGAATTGATGATCAATGCGGGTTTTTGGATAACCTGATTATGTTTTTGAATGAGGTTACTGATGGGGTCAATTGAATCGGAAGGAGCTGCTTGTGGATTATGTTTTACTTGATGGAAGTGTTCAGTTTTTAATTTGGATAATAATTATTATTTTATGCTCTTTGAGAATTGACTAAGGATTTTCCCTACAGTTTTGGATGGATGTTTCAGAAATAGGTTTGGTGGAATCGTTGCTTTGTTGATCCGGGAGGAGAAAGATCTGTTTTAATCAATACGCAGCCAGAACTCTGAAGTTGGGACTCCGCGACTAATTTCAGGAGAAAGGAACGATTGTGATGAATAATTAATGTCGTTAATAATGGGAGAAATGAGGACAGATTTTTGTTCGTTTTGCACTGATCCCCGAAACAGGGAATCAGGATTTGTTTTATGTGTTCATTTAAATTGAATTAGCTCAGGTTTTTAGTTTGGGTTTTTAGTGGAATGAAGAGATCCGGTTGCAGTTCGGACATGGAAGATAAATGAATTGAGGTGTTCGCAGACGTCAGTGGCACTCAGATAAACCTCGTTATTCAGGTTTTGATCAACCTAATTAATTTCGGTTTTCCTGGAAGGTTCCGCCGAATCGTCAAAGATATCAGCAATTTACTCTCAGCACTTTCAGCCGGACTCAACGTTCATCAAGAAAAGTTGGAGTTTTTCGAATCATAAAATCAAAGATAAGTGGACTTCAAACAATTTTTAGGGGACGGACTGGCACTGGAAGGAAAGAAAGGAGGGCAGGAGGACAGTGGCAGGGATTTGGTTTTGAGTTATGACCATCTTTCGGACTTTGATCCCCAAGTTGATTGGAGATGGAGGAATTTGGACTTTGGTTCAAAAACGCCCAGGGTTATTATGATAGGTGATAGATGGAGAGGATTAGCTTTTATTGATTGATAGGAGCAGGTGAAGTGATAGTTGCTTTATAAAGATAGATTGTTCAGTGTATTCAATCTGAAAGGTTCAAGATGATTTGTTTACCCCTAATTTAATTAATGAGTTCGTTTAGCCGGAAAAATAGATTAATTGGGGTTTGAAACAAAGGTCGATATTGAAGCGCCAGTGGATATTGATTAATTGCTTCGAGCTCAGCTGATCCTGTGAGTCGTTTTTATGGTTGTGTATGGGTTTTCTCCTCAAAGTTCGAGAGGATTATCTTTTTGGCCAATTGTAGAGGGTGGATGGGCTGAGCTCAGGAGGAGTTACGTTTAGCTATGTGTGTCGGGTTTTGTTATTGGTTATTGGATAAAGGTTAATGGATGATCAAAGATTTCTGTAGTCTATCGAGAATGGTTAACTGATTATGATAGTTGTGTGTTACACTCCAGTTAGCGGGATGTTTTCTGTTGTGGAGTATCAGTTTTTGGAGAGTTGGATTACTTTGGATAACTGGTATGGGTGATGGGTGGAATTTGATGGATTTGCTCTCAATATTAATCGTTATTGCGCGTATATCCAGTTAGGCGACGATCGTTCTGATGGCTACATTCTGAGATTTTGCAAGGGATATCGAAGGATTGGGTTGCATAGTGGGACATTACATGAAGTCAAATTGGTCTTATTATCAGGACACGTGAATAAAGCGAGTTTATTGGTTTAGCCAGAGTGGTTTACAATTGCCGGGATAAGGGGATACGTAATTGCCTTCAATGAGACTGCCGCTTTGCTGGCGCTGATTAAGTGTTGCGTGGTTGGCATAAGAGAGTGGGGCTTTAATCCAAATGTTATCAGAAAAGAGATGATGGATTGTGGACCAGGAAGGAGTTACTGCCTACCGATTTAGCTTTACCCCGGTTTCCTCGGTGGAGTTGATGATTATCAGAGTGTTGATCTGAATAAGGGACAAAAAGAGGCAGATAATTGTCATCTGCTGGACAGTGGGGATGTTTATGGTTCAGGAGTCAAGCAACCAATGGTTCTCCTTCACCCAAGGGAGCGATTGCGGTTATCTGATCACTTTTTAGTTCAGGAGCTTTAATGGAAGTAATATTTCAAAATGGGAGAAGCACGTTCTTCCCTACAATTTCTTGCATCATTCTTAATTCCATTAGTAAATTTTCATGTAGTAGATTATTTCTATTCAAATGCAATATAATTGGAAAAATTACTATAGTTATTTTATTTAGCAATATTATAGTCATGAAGTGGCCTGATGGCTCGTTACATGATATAATTTATCAAATTATATCCATTTCATAGATTTAATACATAGACATTATGAAATATCTAGTTATACACTTACAAAATGCTTCAATGATTATGTCATGTGGAAGTGTAAATAGAGTTTTTAACACCTAAAGAGTGTGAATAAATTGAACAATGAACAGAGATTTGAACAATGAAGAAAATATTCAATCCATTGAAGAATTATGTGTTTCATATATTATAAATGAATTTGAATTAAAACAGAAACAAATTAAGGAAAAATAAAGCCTTGTATTTAATTTTTATTGAGTTTAATAATTTATGTATACAAAACTGTGATAAACTATGGAAAACGTTTTATTAAATGAATATTTATATGGAGTGTTATTACGGGAAGATCTTAACTATTCCAGCAATGATTTTCTTTACAATATTTTGGGCTAGCCCAGGAAAGCTTGTACTCTGAATTTATATTATAAAACACTGCATTAACAAAATAACTGTTTCATCAGTCAAGACTATTCTAAAACGTATTTAAAATGTATGCAGCAGGATCCACATGTTCATTCATAAACTTTAATTAACACATCAAAATTTCTGACGTTATAGTTTTAGTTTATATGTATCAAAATTCATCCGTATTGTAAACATATTATACAGACATGTTGAAATTTTTGTTATTTTTGAGTGGGCTGAGTTAATTCAGAAATATATAGTATAACACTTTCGAAAATTCAGATAAAATGTTAATTCTTTATGATCGAAAGGAGATGGAAGTTATTTACCCGCAGGAGGGTTCCATGATCAGGATGGGATTATTACAGGAAGGAGGTTATGATCAGGGATCAGAGTTATTATAGGAGAAGAAGGGGATTATGATCAAGGATCAGGATATTACCAAGGAGAAGGAGGAGTTATGAAATCAGAGATAGAGTTATTACCAGGAGAAGGAAGGAAGTTCACAGGGTATATAATGATAGACGGATGTTCAATAAAGGATTCGGTTTTTCTCAATCAACGATGAGTTGATTGGATTGATGAGTCTTAATGGCAATCTGCCCCTGGGAGAGCAACCCTGGGACTATTTGGGATCTCGTAATTCTGGACAGGAAGGTGACGGGGATGGGGCAGCGTGGATGGGATCTCTCCTAAGCTCCGCACCGCCATTACCAGAGCCAGGGAGCACCTCAATGGGTTAGCGGTACTTAGACTCACGCTAACGTCGCGTAAGGATATCCGGCTATCAGGTCGATGGAATGATTGATCGTCCCCTTAGTTTTCTATATAAGAATTCAATTCGTTGGGACTTAATTGGTTTGTTTTCTGTATAATTTCGATAACAGTGGAGATAATTTATTGATGTGATTGGATCAGGAGAATTCTTACGTTCTCGAAATTAGTATCAAGGTTTTGGATAATAAAGAGATCAGAAATGATAAAAATGATGATGAAGAGTTGGGTTCCGTAATCAGCTCTTCTTCGGCTTTCTCTTATCATAAGGGAGGAAGAAATAATGTGGGAGAATCTTAGGTTGAGTGGTAAAGGAATCAGGACGGGAGGGCTCCCTAGGGATCCCCTTAATTGGGTTATTTCCATAAAGAAAGTAATCTTCCTGGAAATGGCATGTAATTAAGGTCGTGAGATCAAGGTTACGTTTTAAAGACTAAAGGAAGGAAATAGTTTATAATCCTGAGTGGAAATCCTTCAGGAGCTCGATTAGCTTCTATCGTTTTCTGATGAAACAATTGTGTTTTTGATGTAAGGGTTTTACAGTTAAATGATTTTTGAGTTAATGGGTTTTTGTTAATCGTTTTTGATAATGGTTCGGTTTTCAAAATGTTTTTGTTTTCAGTCGTTAAAGAAAAGTTAAGGCTTCAGCTCTCTGGGTTACTAGATCTCGATAAAATAAATCGATTTTAATCCTACGTTTCAGTGGAAAGGAATGGCCAAACCGTTTACCAGATTCATTGTTGGTAAAGATGGCTTTTATCAACTTTCCTCATAAGGAAGTGACTGAGCAGCCACTGTCAAAAATATCTTTTAGTTCAAATATATGTTTAAAAATTAGGTTCATGGAGTTATGGTGTATGTCTAGGGTGCAAGCACGTCTAACATATGTAATCATGCGGAAATCTTGGATAAGATAGAACGTTGCAAAGAATAAGTGCCCCTGAAACAATTATCTCCGTTTTCCTTTGATCGCCACTATTTTACCGAGACTTCTTGTTTTTAAAGTTTAGAAACAGGAAAAATGTAGATGTGCTAGTTCTTGTTTTCATTTTCAAGTTCTCTCAGAAATCACTTAACGATTAGTATATCAATGAGTTGAATATCAATAAAGAAAAAGACAATGTATAAGGTTCAACCATTTTGTAAAATGAATTTCAAATCAGAAGGAAATACATGGTTTGAAAATTAGCTACATCTGCAATATTTGTCCATTTTTAAATTGGTATAAATAAACAACTATATTGGCTCATGTTTTCTAAAGTTTTAAAATTTTGAGACATTTCAGAAATAGAAGTTCAACACTCATTCAGCTGGTGTAAGTATATTATATTTTCCTAACACTTTCTTCATTCAATTATATCACCCAATTTTAATTTACATTTTCCCTTTTTGGTACTGTTATTTCAAGTATAACTAAAAACAATTTTTAAATTGTAATTATAACAATTGTCAAGAGTCAATTTTCTGTCTTATCATATAAAGGGAATTATCAAAAGAGCAAGAATGGAGTTGAGATATTTGTTTCAGTATATTTTGCCATTTTGGTGCTGTCTAAGTACAGACTTATGTGAAAGTGTTACCCTAAAGTGACAAAATATCAAAACATATTATCTTTTCGGAACTTTTTAATATGTACTTTCATACTTCTAGTTGTATTATTTAGAGTTGTTTTAATTTTCTTTCACAGAATATGCCATATTATTTTATAAGACTAGATTTTATTCTTTTCTTAGATTGTTAATTTTTCACGACGGTCATGCATTTACATCATCAGATCAAGGTGCTTTACATCATCATGAGTCTTTTTATAAATCCAGTATAAGATTATCAGAAAATTATTTCAGATTGTTTTTGCATAGATTTGTTCGATAATTCGGCATGATAAATGGGTTTTTCGATCTATAAAATCAGGATGTAGCTGGGTTTATGTGATCAGTCTAAAAACGCAAAATATAAAATAAAATTAATAGAATAACCCGTGCACAGGTTCTGAAGAAACAGTTCTGGGAGAAAGAAATTGAAGATTAGGATTTTAAAGACGATTAAAGATAATTTTTGAGAAACAGATTAAAGTGCAATCAATTATTCAATTGAGACAGATGGTTTTGCTTTCATTCTCTGGAATTCACGTAATTTTATGAGACATCCATATATGGTGGGCGTGATTGTTTTCTTATAAGTTGCTGCAAAGTGCGACTCAGTTTCGTAAAGATGGTACCGTTTTAATGATGTAGTATTTAGTTCCGCACATTCTTTCTAAGATTTATATGTATGGGAATGAGTTGGTTTTCCTGACGCAGACTGGGACAAAGGGAGAGGAATGATTTTTCGGTCAGAAGCGATGTTACAAGGGATCTATCTCACCCTCTGAATCTGAAGGTTTCGGAGAGTGAGTTGGCGTTTACAAAACCTCCGCGTGATTTCAGAGGCTGGCTCGGGAAGGAGTTCGGTCCAAAGCCGATAGATCGCTGGACCTGTTCCTTTTCGTCCCATGGTCGACCTGCTCGTCAAAGGGTAAAATTAAGAATGGAGCTTCCGCATCTAAATGGAAGACTAAAAACATAATGTAATAGTCAGGTTTTTAGTAAGTTCTGGAGTTTTTGGTTTATATATATACCTGGTTAATACCGAAACAAATGTAGTTAGTCCTGAAGATTTATTCTTTCTCTCAATAGTATTAAATTAAATGGAGTTTTCGTTGGGAGGAAACACGAGAGAAGTTTCTCGATCAAACTCTTACTGAGGATAACCAGTTGATGTCTCCCTGTTTTTCTTTTCTTTTTAGAATGGAGGGGACGAGGAAGCCCGGATAGGCGGTTTCTTATTGGCTATTGATTATGGAATGGAGCCAGATAATATCAAATCCATAGGTCGGTTTTATTTCTTTTCCAAGTGATCAGCACCCCAGTTTTCACGGATCCCAGCGAAGGTTCTAGGAGATTAGTTGCAGCCGATCATTTCACTCTGGGACTTAAGTTTTGTGCATCATTCTGCACAGTGGAGTCTGGAGCAGGTGGAAGCGTCTGCTCTTACATCCATCGTTCTTTTCGTTGTTAGAGGAAAATAATTTCAAAACAAGAAAATTAATCCTTGTTGGCAACCTTAGATCAGGTTTTCCCGTCAATTATGCGCTGATGGGATTATAAGGTTAATCTTCTCGCGCCACCATGGGGATTTTGAGTTTATGTAATATGTTTATGGAACAGTCCATGAATTGGATAGGTTTTGTATTCCTTAAACCGATATTGATGGAGTGGATAAGAGACAGGAGAAAGAAGGCCCAGGACGGTGCTGTGGAAGAGGTTTGGTTTCTTTCGTAATTGCCTATGTTTCGGGAGTGGTCTACAAGGTTATCCTTAAATAAGTTAATTGAAAGCTTTGGGTTTTGGAGATGGTTTTCAATGGAGAATGTTCGAGATTCTATAGGAGTGGTTTGTGGAGTGTATATTAATGAGTTGTCTGATGTGTGGCGATCGTAAGGAAAGTTCAGGTGGGATTACGTGATTGTGGGATCAAAGATAAAGACTCGTGATTTCAGTTGAGGGAGAGCCAAGATGCTATTTACAGCGCCGTTGATGGTCTCGTTTGTTTAAGGATGGGACCAGACATTTCTAGAGATGGGTTTAACTGTGACGGTCAGCCCTAGATTCAAGGATAATGATATTCAATGAAATCTGTTACAGCCCAGGACGAGTGGTTCATAGGTGGTACAGATCTTGTGCCGTATGACTCTGCGGGAGTCAGCTTAGCATTAACTGACCGGGAGGACATGAAGAGAAATCAAAGGATTGATTATTTCAGGGGATGACGGGCATTAACTCTCCCTGATCGAAGGGGTCAGAACGCGCTATCTATAACGCCGCCCAGAGTCGCTGCTCATAATGGCATCCGGAGAGCTGATATTTTCTGCGGGCAATCTCGTCTGATGGGACCGCGATGGATTGGAGGATCAATACACGTTATCTGGGAGGAGTTCAGCCCGGGGTTTGGGGAGGAACTCGAGAATGCTCAATGAGGTCTGACACTTATCAATCGGATTGCGTTTCGAAAGAACAGGAATGGAGGCGCCCCAGGATCAGATATAAACTCACCAGGCGGGTTCAGATTATGTTCGTTGCGCTGATCCTTAGTGCATTCGTGGTTACTTCCAATTGATAAAACAGATCTTTATGGAGTGCGTTTTTAATGATCGTGGCCAATCCCTCAAAGAAAGGGCCCCTACGGATCTGTACCATATGATCAAGAGGTTTTCGACAAGATTAATCTGATTAGTTTGAGAACGTTTTGTGGCTGGTTTCTCAGGAGAGGAGCTTGCGCCGTTCAGGTTCCCCCGCCAATTACAGGTGATTATCCAGTTTTAGAGTGTGATTGTGGCGGGTGTATCTGAAAATGGTACTTTCAGCCAATGGGTTGTTACGTAAAGGTAATGGGCTTTGGGTTATCACAATTTTTGATCCTGGGGGTCTCAATTACTCCCGAAGCTCTTTGAATGTTCTTAAAGAACTAATCTTTTTATGAAACAGTTGTGGTTTTACCCTTCGAGGATGAGCTCTTTCATCGTTCCCCTGGATCCTCAGAAGAATGGCGTTCCTGGGACCCGGTAATCCCGATTGTCTTCTCATCAGGATCTTAACGATCGATGATGTGGGAAGGAAATGCCACGTGGCAAAAGGTTATTGATTTGAGATAAACTCAGGATTGTCACGTTTTATCGTTTTCAGATGGACGTGAGGAGAAAATGCACCTGTATATTAAAACGTATTCGTTTTTAAGGTTACTGATTTCGAATGTTGATTGATTTTCTTGGGCAGCGCACCAGCCAGGTTGGTTTTAGGTGTGGATGGAAGTCGATTCATGTTTCCCGATCGTTCGGTTGAAGCGCTTTCACCATCAGATCGGGCATCTCGGTTGCTGATTGGTGGGATAGAGGTCCCGATGATCAGTACTTATCCCATAGATTGAAGTTGATCGAAATGAGATAAAGGGGCTGGGGGTAGAATCTGTAATGATTTATATTAATCGATAAAGGAGAAGTAATCTGTGTAATTATAATTGATCTTGAGGAAAGAAGTCGTTTTGGGATCAGGAAAGGTGCCTAAAGTGAACTCCTGGGAGATCATGAAACGTTCTTAGTTCATATTTCGTTAAAGTTGGCCCCAATTTGGAGAAAATCTAAGATTAGGAATCGAGAGTTAAGGAGGAAGCTATTAACATCCAGTTTGTTTCTGTGAAAGGCTTAACGTTCCATGGACGGAACGTCTTAATTTGAGTTCTCACAATGGGTTGATTTTTGCCGCGGATTATCTGGAGGAGTTGACGAACACGATTGTGTTTGGGAATACACCAAATCGGTTTTAGATCATGAGTTCAGGGTTATTAGGATCCGCAGTCAGGTTGGCAGAAACAGTAAATTCCAGCTCAGATCCGGATGGTTTATGTTGATCTGCTCATCGGTGGCTGCCATTGTTAATCCTTGAGATCACCTGATCTTATAGGGGACAGTTGCCCCGGACGCTTCCCCAGGGTTGCGCGGCGTCGTTTGGTTGCACGCCCCCTCCCCCAGGGTTGCGCTGACGCCAGGTGAGATGTGTCGGTGGGGCTTTCTCCTAATCATAACGATCAGGGTGCAGCTCTGTGGCGGGCCCGATCGAATAGGAGCAATAGCGTGGCCTAGAAATCTGGGAGTTACATCGATCAATAGTTACCAGTTATTGAGGAGTTTGATTAACGCCAGGAGGTCGAAAGATCTGGTTTGAGAGGGATTGGAGATCGATAACGGTGGCTTTGCGTTCATTTCAGTTTTTGGTGGCAGTTCGAGCTTTATACGGGTTCACGTTAATGCGCGACTTTGGAGAAATGGGATCATGGCGTTTTTCCCCGGTGTGTCGGATTTTGGAATGAGGTATCACTCTGGGGAGGAGGTGATCAGCACCCCAGTTGGTCAATGCGCGGTTTATCAATGATAAACTGGATGGATCGACCTGGGAATCGGGTCAGTTAAGGCTAGTTGCCCCTAAAGGAGCCCCGGAGAGTATCTTCAGAACAATCGATATGATGTTGGGAACTCGGAGTTGTGATCGC
Source organism: Nephila pilipes (assembly GCA_019974015.1). NCBI lineage: Eukaryota > Metazoa > Arthropoda > Arachnida > Araneae > Nephilidae > Nephila > Nephila pilipes. The sequence continues at coordinate 21,013 of BMAW01096402.1, forward strand.
GATTCCAGGACTAAGAGCTGGATTGGCCGGGCGTCAAACAATGAAGTTCGTTTGATTTGGTCAATTGAAATGAGTAATTCAGGAATATGAGATAATTCTAAGGAGTAATATGGTCAAAGGGGATTGAGACTCGAATTCGTTTATGGGCTGCTTTTTGGTTCATTCAGGATCGTAGAATGGATGTGACGTCGAAGATATGGAGGCTGGCCTCAATCGATTTAACTGGTCAGGCCTGGGATGGAATCATCTTCTGGGCATCGAGTCGGTTGGATTGGGTTATCTTTTAAAGGAGGATGAAATGGACGATCTAAACTCTCGGAGTCGTGCTTTCTGGTGTCGTTATTTGTAACTGCAGTTCTCAGTCAGTTGGTAATGTGTGTTTGTTCTGTATGTATGATGAATTGTCTGCTTCGTGCTATTGCTTTGGTATGAGAATTAAAAGATGCTTTATTAACAATCGGGTAGCAATCGGGTTTATATCTTGTAATGATACGTAAAGTAATATTATAACAACCCCATCATCCCCACCCCCCCCCCCCCCCCCCCCCCCCCGCCGGGGGGGCCCCCCATAGCATACAAATGAAAATATATCTATCGCACCTAAAAGATTTATGGAAAGATGGTTTCAAAGATTTATGGAAAGAACATATGATTATCATTTACCGGCTGTGCTTTGAAATTGAAGCGGAACTTGTAAAAGAAACTTCATACTTGTAATTGTAATCTATTTCTGAAACGCTATTGCGAGATAAATTACAACGACTTGAAAAGTTCTTAAACTTTATTACGGGTGCTCTACTGCAAAAAGATGACTCTTAAGAAGAATATGAAGTTCCAGTCAGCTCAGATCTATAGAGATAAATATTTTGAGCTGAAAATCCAAATCGAAACCATCGTGGATAAATCAGCAGTTTTGATGGAAGCAAAAGTTTCTGATAAAAAAGAACTTTTAAGCTACCTAAAATTGAATTGAAAAGGTTCAGTGGCGATTCTAAGGACTGTTTAACACACTACAGTTAATTTTCTAAAATCTATGTAGAGGGAAGTTTAATGGAGAACGATAAAGTTCAGTATTCCACTGCAAGCGGTGGTAGTACGTAATTCGGAAGTAGCCAGACTAGATGGAAGCTTTAAGGCCATAACAGTTAATTATTCGAAAGCAATCAATCAAATTAAAGAACTTTTCGGAAGAGAAAATCTATTAGTCTAAATTTATTTGTGAGATTTATTGTCTATTGTTTTGAAGAACGCAGTCACCCGACGAAGAAAAACCGACTTACCAATGCATCTTTCCTGACAAGCCCAAACTTTCGAGAGCCCGGGTAAAATTATTTGTCTTTTCTGTAAGAAAAAAACTTCCTACTATAGACTGCATTTCTGCAATAAATATGAACTTGGATAGTAAGTGAAAACTTTTAGTTAAAAAAGGTGCTTGTTTTCTTGCTTCCGTCCCTGACCCACTTTTAAGATGTGTAAAACTAAAACTGTATGAATTCATCATTTTACAATGTGTCGAAACCCAGCCAAAAAAATCATAATAAGAGCAAAGCGTACGACGGAGAAATAAATATAATAACTAATAATTCATAAGTTGAAAGAGTATATTTGATTATTAGCAAGCAAAAGCAACCTTTGCAAGAAAATAATGAAGAAAAAGGGTTCATATTCTCATCGATATAGCTTCTGAAAATAGTTACGTAAGCTAAATGGTTATCGTAAATTTGTAGGTGGCAACGAAAAGAAAAGTCAAAATAACTTGCATTCTCTTTTGGGATGGGGGGGGGGGGGTAATTTTCAAACATCCGATATGGATTATTTTTCTGTTCTAATTTAGAAATGTATTCTGAAATCCAAAATGCTAACACTGCGCCAAAACTTTATTCTCCCAAACTCCTCTGAGAGAAACAATTGCAGATTGTTTTATTTGATTTCGAATTTGATGAAAATGACTTTGGCCACTTTCTACGTGTAGAAAATAGCGAAGAAGTTATTTAGTAATAGAATATAAAAGTTGAATTGTGCTTTTTGCCTGTTGGAAACTCGATTAGGATTTGTCTTGATGTGAAAACCTGAAGAATTTGGGAAATGCTATTTTGTTAATGATATTGTTTCTAATTGTACTGTCTTTACATAGAAACAACTCTTCAATTAATCATAGAGGGACCTTGAAACAATTGGTATAGTTGACCAAGTGGTGAATTTTCAGGAAAGCATTGAACATTTGAATGTGTACAGAAATTTAAAAATAATGTAAAAATTCTCCTTGAGAGCAGGTACCAAGTTCTGTTGCTTTTTAAGCATGATCTGAATGAATTGCTTAGAAATGTAGAATTGACTAGGAACGACAAAAGAAAATGTGTGAACACACTAAGAGATAAAGCCTTCCTAATGTGGGAAATACCAACGTCGCCAACAGATGGCGCAGCGGCATATATACCTCGATGTTACACAGTCGGCAGAGAGAGAAAGATGCTCTGAGGTTCGCGAGTAGGCGACTTCAACTAACTTTCAGTTCCCGCGAAGGGGATGCTTGGTAAACATCCATGCTGACCGCGAGAAGGTGATCAGGATTAAAGATTATCTCACGTGTGAAAAATGGCATAATGAATCTCCGACGCTGAAGACAATCATCTGCATTTCAATTTTCCTACTAAAGTTAAAATCATCTGCATACCTAACTTTAATAAACGGATATTGTTACTTCAAATGGGGTGAATGGTATAATTTCTAAACCAACACACCCATGTTAATGACTGTACTGATGCGATGGCTATACTGTGTTTTGTAACTGAGGGTAATGAGACAACTGTCTCAAGTGGAGACAAAATAAGGACAGGCTGGTTCATGCTGGGGATTGACTTATCGTCGGCGAATCTCTCTCATCTCATCAAAGCCCTGCCAAAATACCTAAACGATCTAGAAATGCTGTTATCTCGGGGGTTCAGGATGTCCAGATGCAGAAAACATTTAGATATTTATGAGTTCCATAAGGCGAAAATGGGAACAGTTTGATGGAGAGAAACACCAGAATGTGCCATCAATGTCAACGTTGGCAGATCGACCAACATACATAAAAAGAAGGCCGACTCAAGTGATAGGAACCAGGAATGTGGATATGCTACAGATGTTACATTGCATTGGCTGGTAATTAGAAATGATAATTTAACTGCCAAAGGTAGTCCTGTGTTAGACTCGTAGTTTCGAGGTAACGGAGAAAGCAACTCGATGATTGATTTATTGAATAAATACCCTAATTCGGTTGAGTAATTTAACCGATATTATTGATAGATTTAGAAGTTTTCCAATCGGAATATCAGCAGACATTGAAAAAGTATTTCATCGGTTAAGTAATGATTTTGTACACCGAGACTTCGTACAATTCTTTTATCCTTTAGAAAATGATGAAAATATGTATGGATATCGTAGAATTGTCTTCTACGTTTCCTACTATTCTTTTTTATTAGTTGCTGTAATGTCATACTAAATAATGTATCGGAGGAATATTCAGTATTTGTAAATAAATTAAAACTTTCTTTTTATATTGACATCTGTGTTTGTGTTTCAGGTGTGACTAATGCAAAAGAGAATTAATCATTCTAAATTCAAAGGGGGGGGGTTGAATTTTGCCTTAAGATTGTTTTAATGTGTGAAATTGGGGGGGGGGATTTAAACTGTAAGTATGTTCTTAAAAGCAAAGGTGTAGCTGGATTTTTAGGAATTTTGTGGATAAAGATGTATTAAAATATATTATTTCAACTACCGATTCAAAAATTGATCAAAAGCTTACTAAAAGACAAAATTTGACCCCCTTTGGTATATTTTATACTGCAATCTTACATCCAAAATTTATGTTGCAAAAAACTTGACAATTAAATCTGTCCAGGGATTCACCTTTATCAGATGATATCTCAAAAGACTTTTAAAAATGTGTGTGTGAAATCAATAAATTTGAAAGTGTTGAAGTTGAACGTTACATAGAAATTAACGATTCCTTTGAGATGCGTACATTCGTTGATGCTTGTAAGGAAGCTTGGGGAGTCTTTACTTAGAGGAGTTGAAGGTTTTTTCGAAACGTGTCCAGATCGCCAAACTGAGCAATTAACGTTCCAATGTGGTAGTCGTTCAATTATGATTACGTAACACACGATGACGTAGGAAAGATTCTTAGAAAAGTAGAGTTCTATACAATTTTACCTTTTATAATAACTGTATTTTAAAAAAATGAATTTTTTGCATCAGTTTCAAGCCCCGTTACATTTAAAAATATAATATATTTTTTTATATTGATAGTATTTAAAAAAAAAAATTCACTCCTTAGTAAAAAAAAAATCTCAATTAAAGTATTTATCTCAAATATTTTGTAATTAATCGTATTAACAAAAAAATATATTCTATCATATAAAAAAATTCCAAATACAAGGACATATTTTGTAATTGATCATATTTACAAAAAATATATTCTCTCATATAAAAAAGTTCCAAATACAAGTATATATTTTGTAACTGATCGTATTTAAAAAATACATTCTCTCGTAAAAAAAAAAGTTCGGAATACAATTATATATTTTATAATTGATCGTATTTAAAAAAAAATCTATTCTCTAATAAAAAAAAAAAAGTTCCAAATACATTTTCCAAACTCAAAATAGATTTTGCAATTGATACTATTCAAAA
>BMAW01096409.1:0-23262 GCA_019974015.1 Nephila pilipes
ATGGCCAGAAACAAATATCACAGGAAATAACAGTTTTCAATGGGGTGTTTTGACTTCATCGCAAGTAAATCGAGCAGATATTGAAAATTGTGTTGAGTTTTTATCGAAAGAAATGCCTGATATTAAAATCGAGGACAATCGCCTGTTTGAAGAAATTAGAAGACTGAATGTATATTTAAATTCTGATAAATTAGAACAATGGGAAAATCAATACATTAACGTCGATAAAAGATGGGTGGAAATATTTAACCATTTTAAAAATATATGAGGGGTTTTTTTTTTCCAACCTCCGATTGGCAATAATAAAAAGACGGGTGAATATAAAAAAATAATTTTATTATCAGAAGTAATGTACAACAAAGGTTATTTCTTTACATAATCACCTTGACGATTGAGGCATTTGTCATATCTGTGAACGAGCTTTGCAATACCCTCTGCATAAAATGTTGACGCCAATGAATAATTGAGGTGAGTTGTGACCGTTTCTTTGAGCTCCTGGTCAGTTTGGCAGCGCTGCTCCCCAAGACACTTCTTCAATTCAGGAAAAACTCGCACTTTATGAAGACCAGGAATGCGGCAGCTAGCTGGTGTGCGCAGTAGGCTACTGCGCGTCTCCCCCTATACACGATTTGTCATTGCCGAGTCCAACATGCACTTCCTTACAGTCACGTAAGCATGGCTGCCTCTATTGATACTCCTGCCAAGTGTGAATTTCGAAGTGTTATTCGTTTCTTGAAGGTAGAAGGGAATAGTGCAGCGGAAATTCATCGAAGAATGCGTCGAGTGTATGGAGACAGCTTTATGAGTGATGATGTTGCTCGTGAATGGTGTCGAAAGTTTAAAGATGGCCGAACTGCTTCCCCAACCAATTGGCTTATTGAGTAATTTAAAGGGGACATTTTCAAACATCCATCATATGGCCTCGACCTAGCGCCAAGTGACTTTCATCTTTTTCCTGAATTGAAGAAATGGCTAGGGGGGCAGCGCTTCCAAACTGACCAGGAGCACAAAGAAACGGTCACAACTCATTTCAATTCATTGGCGGCAACATTTTTTGAAGAGGGTATTGCAAAGCTCGTTCACAGATATGACGAATGCCTCAATCGTCAAGGTGACTATGTAGAGAAGTAACCTTTGTTGTACATTACTTCGGGTAAATTTTTTTTTTTATATTCACCCGTCTTTTTATTATAGCCAATCGGAGGTTGAAAAAAAAAAAAAAAAAAAAAAAACAAACAGCCCTCGTATATATATATTCCATATGAAAATTTAGTTATTCTTGTTGAATTTACATTGTGCTGCTCTAGAATTAATGCAGCAGTCGAAAGAGTTTTTTTTTTTTTTTTTAATTTGTAATGATTTTTGGACAAGTGAGAAATGAAAATTGAATGATGATACTCTAGCTGCAGCACTTATGGTAAAATTCAAAATGAAGGATATTTCTTGCTCCGAAATTTCCAATATATTGTTAAAAAATGATTTATTGACAAAAATTATTCATTTAATGGGAAAATACTCGTCTAATTAAATAATTAAAAATGATGTAAGTATAATTAGTGTATTTTTTATTTGAATTAATAAAATGTTTCACTTATTTACGCTGTGCGGTTTTCTTAAATTTTTTTCGTCCTCCGTTTCATTGCAAGAAAATTGGTCACCTTAGTATATAGTAAGCGCTTGTTTCTCGACTAGAGTTTGAATTATCATCATTCTTAAGGATTCCCTGCTAAACTGTATGCTAGTTTATAATACTGAAGTCTGTTTGACCTTAGCTTTACTTATAATTAGAAATGTAATCCTAAGCATGGTCGAGTTTTCTGTAAGCAATTCTTAAGATTTTCTTTAATTTCACTCACGCTTAAGGCTGAATTAGAGTAATTTATTACTTAAATAACGTGGTGTTATCTTATAAATTTTTCTCGATCCTAAATTTTTTGATTTTTTAAAACAGTACAATGCTTAGAGAAAAAAATAATAATTACTGTGCATTTATATCAATTATTAATCATTACAAATTTGGTAATTAGAAATCAATTGCTTTTAGTTGGCAAGCTATATCACACTTTTTTCGGTTCCGTAATTATTCTTGTACTTCCATCGAGATAAAACCGAGGTGTGGCTATTAAATAATGAGACTGACGTTGCTACAGAAGAAGTACGCATGCGCCAAATGCCAGCGACCGACATGTGTTAAGCGTAAAGCCTTCTCTATCGTCAGCGGTGCCTCACGTTTCTAAGAACACACAAATCAGTACACTCATAGGCTTCATTCGCATAAGTTTTTTGTTTTTTTTTGTTTCGTCTGGAAAATGATAATTGAGTTAAAAATGTTTTGAAATTTCACATGAAACTTGGAGAAACCGCTACTTTAACTTAGAATTTATTGCAAGAAGTGTATGACAATGAATGTTTATCCCGTTCACGTGTTTTTAAGCGTTTTCGAGATGGCCGAGACGACGTTGAAGATGGAACAGGTCAAAACGGATCACAATACCGAAACAATCGGTAACCTGATTCGATCGGACCGCCGGTTAGGTATTCTAGCGATTGGTGAGACAGTAAGAATTGACAAAAAACCCGTGTGGCAAAATTGTCATCCAAAATGATGCGACGACTCATTACTCATTGTTTGTCAAGAGGTTTTTAGACAAGTACAGCATCCCAGTGTTAGACCATCCATCTTATTCACCGTATCTTGAGCCATGTGACTTCTGTTTCCTAGAGGGAAATCTGCATCAAAAGGTACATGATTTGAGCTCGTTGAAGCTTTGAAAGAGAAAGGAGCTGAGAGAAGACTTCCAGCTCTGTTTCGAACAATGGAATGATTCGCATGGAGTGTTGTAGGGATAGAGGAGGGGTGTATATTGAAGGCGATAATAAGTAAATATGTAAGACATCAAGCAAAATGTTTTACAGCGTCAGTTTCGTTACTTAATTGCCACAAATCGTAGAAATCTTTTTTTTTATAAAGCCGTTTGCTGGGTCCTATTCTTCTGTCTTAACCAGTTTTCTTTGGTGATGGAATAAGACAAAGGTTTCTTTTGGATTCCTTTTTTCAAAGGTTTGTCTTGAATACTTACTGGTGCCTCTTCATTTCTGAGCTACACGCATGTCCTTTTAAAACACTTTCCACCAAGTTAATGGTAACATGTGCACGCAGATTTGGACAAGCAACTGCGTACAACTTCTGCGCAAGTTTAGAAACCATCGATATGCGAACGTTACAATTTGTTCATTTCTGAGATGATTGTTCCAAAGGAGCAAGTGTTCCGTTTAAAGTAGTCGTATCAACCAATAATCATTAGCGTACCCAGGAAGGCGGTGCAAAGGGACATATGCCCCCCCCCCTGCAAGATTTTTTCTCGAAAATGAAATATTTCAGGCTAATTGTTTATTGCACTATTATAAATATTCTAAATTTTGAACAATCGAACTTTTTTTCATCAAGAAGAGTAAAAAAAAAAAAAAAAAAAAGAATTTCAACTCAGCCGGTTCTCGAGAAAAGAATAAAAAGAAAAGTCTTCGCTGCCTCTAAAAAAGAGCCTCTGGTTCAGTGTTTGCAGATGCAGAGATAGAGTTGCAGCCCTAAAAAATGCAAATTTTGTTCTCATGGCATTTTAATTATTTTTCTTTAATGATCTTTACTTTCTTTAAAAAATTTTATAATTGATAAAATTATATCACTAATCGAACAGTTTTAAACAGGAGAAATAAGACTGATATAGGTTATTATTTACTTTTTACCAAATGGTAATTCTAAACTACAAAATTACTTCTGTCATGGGGCAATGACGTTACGCAGCCCCTCCCCCTCCAAAATTCTTTACTGAGTACGCCCCTGGCCAATTTTTTTTCTAAAACCTTCTTAATGTAGGCGGAAAGGCTTCACAGCAAACGTCACGGACCCCTCGATCTGACTGTAAGAAATATTCTGGCATCTCAATATCAGAAGCTACATTTATCCAGAAGTAGTTAAAAATCATTGGAAATTTAAAATTAAATTTTTGAAACTTAAAAACAAGCAATAGCGTTAAAGGGGGAAAAAAATTCCAGAGGAATTTAAAAATTTATGAGAGAACTAGAATTTTTAAGATTATTATTTTGAACTCGAACTATTTTGTTCAGATTACTATGTAGTTTGATACTGTTCTGATAAAGATGCTTAACGTGTTCCGCTGTAAATCCCCTTTCTTCACACTGGATAACCTTGACAAAAGCCCCTTTCACTTTTTTCCAAAATACCCAACGAATTTTTCCACGAATTTTCTTTCTTTCTTCCTTTCTTTTTTTCTTACAAAGACGTACGGGGAAAATCGACACAGATGGAAAGGGTAAGTCGCATTCTTTTTTCTCTAGGAAATAAAATAGAGTGTCACGTTTGAAAGATATTATCTCCTTCCTCAGAAACACAAAAGTCTTAGAAAAGTAACCAATAACAAAACTAGACTACAGAGTACATTTCGTATGGTCCAGGTGGTGGAGGTAATGGTTATTTCGAAGATAGCCAATCGTTGAGCAATCTGATTGGAAGTTTTCCTCGCACACGGGGGGGTCAGTAAACAGACATTCCAATGGTATCAGGGGGATATGTGAACAAGCAAATGTAAGAGGAAATGGATCATGTGAAAATTTGCCATTACATTCATACATATATATATATGATCAAAATATCAATTATAAACAAATTCAACATATCAATCATACATTAATGTCTAAAAACTACATATTTAAGGAAATCAATAAAGACTAATTAAAATTAATTCAACTCATATAAAAAATTGTTGCAATTAATTAAACCTTCTAAAATTAAATTAAAAATAAACAAAAATATTTTAAATAACTGAAAAATTAAAAGAGAAAGCCAAGTGAAGGAAAAGCAAATTATAGAATAATGGAAATAATATATTTAATACAGTTGCAGACTTTGGAATGGAATAATGTGTGTTTATAACATTTTTACTGATCAAACCATCACACTTCAGTGAATTACATTATGATTAAATATGGTTAAAAAAACCATAAAAATAAACAAATTCAAAAAAATAAACCATAGAAAAAAAAAGGGAAGAAAATAAACACAGTACCAATATAATCAAATTCAACTAAACAGTAGACACAAAAGTATAAATATCTATCAAACTGTAAAATCAAATATCTAAAAAGCATATTAATTAAACGAATTTTTTAAAAAAAAAATAATTAATTGAACTAAAAATACTCACAAAAAACAAAACGTAAAATTACCACTGAGACGCCATATAATACATCAATCAATAACTCCCGAGACTAACCCAGAGATGGCGCTCGTAGTAAACCAGTAACCAGGTCTTTCTAGAGTACTAACCTTTGCTTGAAACGTGTCAAAATTTTAAGTCGATCGGACCAGAAACAGCTGAGTTATCGAGGTTGGAGTAAAGTCGTTTTGTAGTTTGTTTAAAAAATGGAAAAAACCGAGTTTCGTGTTCTGATAAAACATTGTTTATTAATGGGTAAAAACACCGTGCCAGCGAAACAATGGATTGAAAAATGTTACACGGACTCTTGTCCATCCAAAGCAACGATTTGTCGGTGGTTTGCCGAGTTTAAACGTGGTCGTACCGACACAAATGACGCGGAACGCTCGGTTAGACCTGTGGAAGCCGTTACACCGGAAAATGTGAGTGAAGTGACAAAAATTATAATGAAAGATGGTAAAGTGAAGCTCCGTGAGATTGCTGAGATGACACAGATATCGTATGGAAGTGTATTTACTGAAAAAGGTTTTTTCCAAGTGGGTGCCGCGATTGCTTTCGATGGAACAAAAACAGCAACGAGTCGATGATTCAGAAAGCTGTTTTTCGCTATTTACTCGCAACAAAAAAGATTTCTTGCGAAAAAAGAAAAAAAAAAAAAAAAGATTTGGAAAAGCGTTGGAACGATTGTATCACCCTAAAAGGTGATTAACAAAAGGTGTTATGTTGATGAATAAAAAAAAATTTTGCAAAAAAAATGTTGTTTTCAATGTTAGTCTCGGGTTATGATGTGTTAATACAAACTTTAAAAAGATATCTACCATCAGTTGAGATTAATAATTATAAGATCAAATAAGCAAATTAAACAAATGCAAATAAATAATGAAAAAAATCAATACTATAACCAAAATATTTTAAGAATAAGGTAAAACATCACAATATTCATACTAAGCCTATTCCTACTCTCCATGAAAGAATTCACCTCCAAAGTAAACACTGATTGATTGATTTGAAAGAAACCATCTAATACACACACACACATATATATATATAATGTGAAAAACTTGTAACATGGAGTAATAACTGCGCCCCCTAACAAAATACTACGAAGTTTCATTCACTTTTTAAATCTTTCGAGATGAACAAAAATTGTTTTGCACGTTAAGATTTCGCTTCAAAGTGTTGGTAAAGAAAGATATATATATATATATATATATATATATATATATATATATATATATAACAAAATTTAAATTTATCAATCTCATTGATATAATATATGTTAATTAAAAAAAATTTAAGAAATCATTATTTCTGCTTTATAGCAATCTAATATTTTTCAATTCTTTCTTTCCTCACTCTTTTCATTCACTTAGATAAAATGAAATGTGTTAATACTCGTACGTAAAATAGTTGCGTTACCCCTAAAAATTTTCATGACAAAATTCTCACGAAATAGAGTCCACCGGACTGGCATTCCTTAAGTATTTGGTTGTTGTCATATTGTCAAGGTATTGACATGTACCCATTCATCCAAAAAATACTGAAAAACTTGATTTCTGCGCCAATTTTGCCTTATAAGAATGGTGCCGACTATCATTTGGCGTAAAAGTGGCTTCTATAATTTTCAATAGATTAATTTGAAGAATATTTATTAAATATATATAAAACTCTGACTTTTCTAGCATTTATGTTCATGATATTATTGAGTATTCTTCTTCAGAAAAAGACATTGAAACCATCTTAAAGTTATCCCAGATATTTGTCAAAAGGAAAATTTTAAATTGAAATGATCCAAATGTGTTTTTGCTCCGACTAAAGCAATTTTTTAAGGTTATGCAATCGAACAAGGTAAAATTACTGCAAACAATACTAATATTGAAACAATTAAAAAGTTTAAATTGCCAAATAATGCATAAGAACTGCGTTGGTTCTTGGGCTCTGATTGGTTCTATTAACGTCGCATTAGAAGCAACACGAGCGCTATTAGCAATACACCTGGTAATTTTGAACTTCGGTCAAATGACGAGGACGACACTTGAGTTGGCACCAGCCTTTCCAAACTTCCACACCATGCCTACGGGAGGACTCGGAGCCTTGATAGATTTAATGTGCATCAGCCCTGGCTACATGGTGGGTTTTAGTAGCATTTTGGCTCGAATCCCACGACTCGACGAAAACCGACGGCTGCGAGTTCGCGACAATGACCAGCCAGGTTCTTGGGTTCAATGAATGCTTACATTAAGTTCATTCTTAAATATGCAAAATATAACCTTTAAATTAGATGTTGAAAAAGGATTTGAAGTTTAATTGGACTGATAAATGTCAAAATACATTTGAAAATTTAAAACTAATTTTCATGGCAAAATCTGTTTTACATTTATATAATGCTGATGCAACATACCATGCCATGTTCAGCATGTGTGTAGTACGAGTGTGTATCAGACACTCATACTGCACACATGCCAAAGGCTTATTTTAACCGTTGCACACATAGGAGGCACCAAATACCATAAAACTCAAGTTCCACCTAACTGGGGTTAAAGGTGTCATGCAAAGGTATAAAGGAGTCATGAAAAGATATTTCAGATATACTATCAAGGCTTAGCCATTGGTAGTAACTTCGTTCAGTTACGTATTGCTGTTCAATATTAATTTAAATTCAGGTCTCTCTTCTGTGCTTTTACTTCACTAAATCAAAACTTATAAACATCTTTCCAATAATACCGTTACCATTGCACACAAAATAAATTTTTATGAACACACACAAAATGTTCCCAAACCGGAGGTTTATAAATTGGTTAGTTCGTACCGTACACTTCGGTGAATCTTAAGGCTTTCTCCGTATTTACCATTAGTCTGAATTTACATGTTGCTACAATTTCATTTTCAGAAAGTAACTGTATAAAATTAAGCATTCCTCGCCAAGGTACTTACTACAGAAAAAAAATATGCAGCGCCATCATTTACTTAGCGAATAGTCCGAAGTGCGCAATATTTAACAAAATCCCTTTGAAACCTTAAAAAAGTTAATAACGACATTGTTAAACTATATTCTGGCTACATATTCGATGAAAGTGTATACTTCTAACTCATTCAATTCTGATTGGATCAATAATTTTTTTCTTGTAGAGAATGTGTTCGAACATTTCGTCTCCTATACTTTAACATAGAAAATTGAATATCATTTTACATAAAGGCAAAAATATTGCAGGATTTTCTTAAAAAAATCAAAAAAAAATTCTAAGAACATATTTAATAAATAATTATATTTATTTATATCCATAGTAATTTATATTAGTATTGAAGTATTTTCTACCTGAAAATGTGTTCGAACTTTGAGCCCTATTCTTTAACATTGGCGAGAACAGCCCTTAGAAAATGTTTAACTAGGGAAGATTAGTCATTAAAATTATTTTACATATCCTTCCCTTCAAAAAATATAGACTGGAAAGGAGCAGGTTCAACTATCCTCTAAATCTGTTCTATACAAAGAGCAGATTTAGACACCAAAGTGATAACTTTTTTTAAAAATAATATTAAATTAATTACTAGTAAATATTTCAGTTAAAACGACGTTGAAACATAAAGAAATGGACAATAGTAAGTTTTCCGATTTTAAATTTAAAGGAAAGGAAAAATTATTAAATTGAATATATTTAAGCTAAATGTAATTAAAACAAGCGGAAGATATATAAATTATTAAATTGGTTATTATATAGCTACATGTAGGTAATTGAAGCAAACGATTATTTATTTTTTTACGTAAGTATATTTAAGCTAAAAGAGTAATTAAAATTAAAGAAAATGATGTATTATTAAACTGAATATATTTCAAGCTAAATGGAATTGAAATTATATGTAATTGAATATAATATAAGCTACAATAATAAATTTAAAATTGCATATAATTTAATATAATATAAGCTTCATGTTATTAAAAATTAAAAGCAATCGATAAGTTGTTAGACTGAATATATCTTAAGCTTAAAAGGTAACTAAAAAATTAAGAGAAACGGTTAGTATTAAACTGAATATGAAGCTAAATGTGCGTTATTAAAGAATCGGTTGTTATTAAATTGAATAATAAAGAATATAGAAAAAGTTTAACATCAAACTATGGATAGAACAGTAAAATTAATATTTGAATAATATCCTAGTTAGTATTGAAAATTACCAAATATTTATACTTAACATTCAGGCCACAAAACTACAATAAGTATAAAGTAAAGAATATAAAGAAACTTTAATCATTATGAATAGAAGTCGTAATATCTGGTAACAGAACATGGTTATAAAAAAAAAAATCTAAAGTACATATTGAAAAATTGATAAAAGTGATCTTAGTGCTCAATTTGTACTCTACCTAAAACAATAGACCCTTTGAATTTGGCTAATAAATGTATAATGAAACAAAAGTTGTAATAATACATAGAATTCATGATTTTCGCCAAGAAACGCTATAACATGTTACAAAATAAGTTAATGAGAAAATAATATTATTACCAATATAAAATATTTGAATTAAACTTCAAGGACTTTCATAACAATAGCATGTATTTAAGTCCAACTCTCTGTATAGAAATGTTATCTTCATAATAATGCTATAAACCAGTACAGAATGATCTGCAACTCAAATGTATTCCAAGGTCATTTGTCAATTACTCAAAATATGAGAATTCCTCTTAATACTTGTAACATTTGAGTAAAGCACATGTGTTATCACCTTTATGAATTTTCATTAACAAGAACATGCTAATTCATATAAGATATAATTTCAACATTTAAGGCAATATACAGATTGATACCTTGTGATATTAAATTTCCTAGAACAATCGTTCACATAAAAAATTATAATAATTTTCAAATGATATTTTAAAATATTGAAATGTATCCACAGATTTAGTGAAGCCTTCTAGTTTTGAATGGATGAAAAACAGGCGGGGGAGGGAGGGGGGGGGGAACGCTGGGAGATTCTGGTTTGGGTTTCATGGAAGGCTCTAAAATCCAACTGGGGGGTACGTGGGCAGAAATAAATTTGGAACGCTGCGGATGAATTTGGGTTTCTGGCAGAGTCAAACTCAAAGCAATATACGTCTCAATGATATATACAAGACAAAAAAAAAAAAAAAATTATATGTTGTTACCACTATTACTCTGTGGTAGAAATATAACTTTACAGAAGAATTTTCTTTCGGTGCTGTTTGATTTTAGAACAACGCAAGGGATATTTGGCGACGGACTTCTCAATTTTGAGCCTCGGTCAAGTGACGAAGGTGACACATAAGGTCTGCCAGCCCCAAGCTTCACCATGCTAAAGGGACGACTTGTCGCTCCGGCAGATAAGCGATGCATCAAGTCCCACTACGGCGAATTGTTGGTGACGGACATCTGGACTTAATTCTCGACTCCTAGATAACTACGCCCGCTCGAGGGGTTTCGACCTTGATAACACAATACCATGCCCTTGGAAAAAAAAAAAAAGGAAACAAATTTATATTGCTTTGCCCCGAGGTTTTTATACTCTAAACAAGCAGTAGCATGTAATTTAAATTTAAATTCTGAAAAGTTCTATGCAAGTTTCGCAAGAATAGATTTAACCACCAAGGTGCGCTTTTTTTTTTTTAGTATTTATTTTTTTAAATTTCTCAATTAAATATAAAATTAAAATAAACATTCGATATCTAAGAAACAGACAATATTAAACTTTTTCCGACATTAAACTTAAAGGAAACGATAAATTATTAAAATGAATATTATATTAGCTACATGTAATTATTTAAAGACAAAGATGAAATTAATACATTGAATATTGTATCTTCTACATGCAATTAAAATTAAAACTGACCGATAAGTTTTATTAAATTGTATGAATGTATTTAAATTAAATAACATATAATTAGAAGCAAACTATAAAAAATTGAAAATTGATCAGGTACGCAAAAATTGATCCACCTAAAACTACAGTCTCTTGGTGGCAAAAGTGGGGAGAATTAATATTAAATCATTTGACTAAAAAAAACATTCCAAGAAACCAAATTGAAAATTTGAAATTCTCAAAGAGACAAAAAAAAAAAAGGGGGGGGGGCTCCTCACAGCTTAAAATTCTGATTAATTTATTTTCAGTCATATCTTGATTCCAGTTTTCATATGATTTAATTTAACACATAAATCGATAAATAAATAAAATACTTAATTCTTATATTTGTTTCCTTAATAGTTAATTAAAAATTCAAAAATGAACTTGAATTAGATTCAATAAAAAAAAAAATTTGGGGGAATTTATGACGACATACTGAAATTTGAGTTCATTAGTGGTGAAAGCTTGAGTATCAGCATATATTGCATATATTTCAATCCAATAAAAAATTTAGGAAAATTTATTATGATGTATTTTTGAAATTAAGTTCGTTACTGGCGGAAGAGTAGATAGGCAAAAAATGTACTTCCAAAAACAAGATAAATTTTGAAAATTGGCCAGGTACGATATTTTGAGTTAAGTGTTTCAAAGTCTTAAATTATATGTTATGTAACATAACATTTTATGCTCACTTCATTAAAATTATTAAGCTCTAAATGATAAAAAAAAAAATACCGTTCTTTTTTTAAATTTGAATTTCAGTTCAAAACACGATATCTTTACATCTAAACTCATACGTCAATATTGAAAATTAATTTCATGTTTAATAAGCATTTAATGGAAACCTTTTATTCATTTTAGCGGAATTTTTACTTGAAAAAGTTTCATAACCTTTGACATGCACAAGTGCATACATCAATTGACAGTAATCTTGTTTTATAAATTTTTATACTTGAGGTATTTGTCGAAAATTCATTTAAAAATATGAACTAACTATGTTCTACAGTAGTATCTCTTGTAGAGGGCCCTCCAAGAACTAAGTTATGTTAGTTCGATCCTTTGAATAGTGCAGGGTTATTCAATAGAGTCCTTAGAAATTTCACGAGATTATGCAGCATCTCGAAAATGTGGTTTGTTTTTTAGCAAAAGCATCGTGACTCTCTAAGACAACTGTCACAAGTCTTCGTTACGTAATATTCGTGATCAAGACGGCTTTCTAACCTCCGAAAAACCTCCGTCGTAATTTTCCAGGCCGATGAGACACTCTTCGCCATTTTCTCTGGAAAAAGGTTCGCCGGAAAGCAAAGCCCTTTTTGATTTTGCTCAATTTCCGGTCAATAACAACGAATCCAGGATTCTCTGGTGGACACAGCAGCAATAAAATTTTGATTTGGCAACCAAATGACTAATAAATCAAATCAACTTGAATCAATGTCAAGTTTTTTTCTGCTCCGTTTAACAGATGGCGCAATAATAACAACTTACCTTAATGAATTATCTGTCTTCAAATCAAAGTACTTTTTGAACCACCCTCGTAATCACAGGTGTCAAATCAAATAAAGTGATATAGCCACCCAAAAGGAAGTTGATAGAGTGGAGTGCTGAATCAACGCACCATTACCCTACACAGCAGAGAATATTTAAGCGGCAGATAATCAAATATCTACCCGTTACTTGCTTATAGGTAGTGTACTAAAAATTTAATGTTCCGCGATTCAGAAGAAGGCCAGGTGAAATCAATTGACTTTACTATTATCTTATACTATGTCAGTTCTGTACATAAGAAAAATAATATTGATTTTTAAGATAAATTTTTCTTTATTTTGAAGATGTTCAGTTCTAGTAAATAAAAGAATTGAATCTAAAATATGATTTATCTAGGTTGACATAAGGTATATACAAAGCGTTTACTCAAAGAAATACATGGTGTTTCCTGTTGATAGTCAGGCAGCAATATGACCCTCGTTCCCTTTAATAACAATGCTTCTATCGCAGGTCAATAATAGCGTTAAGAGTAAAAGCGCATTCAAAGAATCTTGTTAAAGTGTATTTGATCGCAGAGAGGCATAGCAAGGGAAAAAAAATTAGAAATACTCGGTGAAAAAATAAAAAAAGACGGAACTCTCACTTCGATTTATTGTCAAACAATTTAGATTTTCATTGTTTATTTTTTTAAGGAAAAGAAGTGTTTATGTGGATTACGGAATTTCAATTTTAACTTCTGCTGGAAAAAAAAATAAAAAATATATATAAAACTTTCGGCATAAGAGTTTCTAAGTATATTAATCATATGGGGCGAGAGTTTACAAATCCCCATGTATCCCCCACTTGCCTACGTTACTGATTGTTTCCTTATGTACATAGAGTTGTAAATTATAGCTTTATCCATGTTGATTTGAGGGGATCTGGAAACCCATGGAAGACAATCTGCTGAGTTTACAATGATACCCTTTGAAAGGTCAAGAAACCCCTTGAGAAATGTATAAGTCTAGGAATAATCAGTGTGTAGAAATCTGAAAATAATATGAAATTAAATTTCTATTTCGATTACTAATAATTGGGATTTATACATTAAAACTTTTACAGGATAATTTAAAACTCTACGATATTCAGGATTCCTTCAATCTACTGCTTCCCGAAACGATACAAATCAACCGTAGCTGTAATTTGTGACGTTAGACTATTCACGATTATCTCTTCACTAACCTTGGGGACTGTAATCGAAATTGATTGCATGGGTGATTAATTTCTTTAACAGAGATGAAACATGATTATACATATACAAGTAAAATAAACAAAATTGAGATGGATAGAATGGTATATATAAGAAATGCAAGGAAATTTTTTTTTGAGATATAGAGGCCGGGGGGACTAGCGCTGAATTTGCCTTACAAGCTGATAGATGTAAAGGTTGTTACGGGGATAGTGGTCGCTGAGGATTCAATCAAGACAATCTCAACTTCTGGAGAGATTTTGGTAAGAAATTCATAATAGTCGTATAAGCGAATAAATCAAAGAGGGTCACAAGGGAGAGCAAATATCCCTTAAACATTATGTTACAAAGTGACAAATAAATAGTTGTGTGAGACTTGTAGTGTATCCTTGGAGTAGGTTATTGACTTTTAGAGTTAGTCACATTTGACTGAGTTATAGCACAAGTCGGGTAGAAGAAATGCTTTATACACACATTATATAAATGGATCAATCAACGAATAAATTTTATCCGAAATCTTGATTTTATTTCTTCAGCAATAATTCAATTTTCCCTCGTACACCTCTCTAATTTGGCTCTTTCTGGTACATTTCTTGGGTTTAACGTATAAGAAAATCGTCTTAGAATAGAGGAATGTCTTAGAATATTATAAATCTTGAACTACAGTTAATGAAAAATTGAAAACATAGAATATTATTTTTTATTTAATTGAGTGGCACATTGAGGGATGAAGGGGTTAAGATGCTCCAGGCCTCCGATCGTTGATTGTGATTACTTTAGTCGCACTTGGAAGCAATACAACGCCTATTGATGACGGACGTCGTTATTTTGAACCTCGGTCCAAGTAACAAGAAACCTCCTTCTGTAATTCCACAACGCAATATGAGGACTTGGATCCTCATCCATATTTAATGTGCATCAGCACCACTACACGCGTGTCTTTGAGTAGGTATCAGGGCTCGAACTATCGAAAACAACGTCGCCCACAACTATGAACATTGAACTACTGCGACTTCTTTAATAGAGACTCTTCAATGGAGTATTGAAGAACCTACAAAATACTTGTGTTCGCTAGCATGGAACTTAGAAAATTGAAGCATTTCTTTCTTTTTCGTACGCTAACGCAAAAAAGAATATTATATATAAAAAGCAAATAGAAATTCTTCTCCGGATTTGTGATCCTATTTTTCATCAACTTTAAGCACGTTTTTTTTTATAATTTTATAACTGAATGTAGTGTCTCCAAGTAGCCATTAATTTTTCTTTTTTCTAATCTTTGTGTGATTTATTTTCTAACATTAAAATAATTATACGATGAGAAATAGATCAATTAACTCAACTCGACATGTGCGTTTTAAGTAGTTTAGAATCTGTAATGATTAAAACAAATTGTTGAAGGGGGAAGTTGTTTTGGGAATTTGTGAATGGGGAGGGGTAC
The DNA here is from genome assembly GCA_019974015.1 of Nephila pilipes. Taxonomy (NCBI): domain Eukaryota; kingdom Metazoa; phylum Arthropoda; class Arachnida; order Araneae; family Nephilidae; genus Nephila; species Nephila pilipes. The sequence continues at coordinate 15,243 of BMAW01096409.1, forward strand.
GTGGGAAAGAACACAAAGCTATGAAGCAGAGAACTGAAAATGATTGAGGCTATTGCAGTACACACCCTAAGAGCATGACAAGTGGTTCCTTCCGCAAAAGTGCTGTAAAAAATGAGGACGGAGTCAGATTTCACGCATTAGTGTGAATTGTATCTTCTGGACAACCCTACAATTGTAAATCCCAAAGAGGTAGAACTAGACTTTTTCCTCTTTTCTGTCAAGTGTGGTTTAAAACTGAAGTCCGTCTTTATATATCCCTAGCACTGCTGTGTAGGACTGTTAATTCAAAATAAACACTTCTTAATGAGTAGGAGGAAATTAAAACTTTTTTTCCCTTTTTAAATTAAAATTTGGAATTAAATCTAGCCATTTCAGTTTTTTTGAACGTAATGTTAATGCTATGGAATTTCTACATTCGTCTCAAATAGTTACTATTTTGAATGCAAAGAAGTGCACACAGAAAGAACAAAAAAAAGCAACAGAAGGTTTCAGCTCTTCCGACTTAAATCATAAGCTTGAGCAAGATCATCATAAGTTAAGTTGTAAGTTTTTTAAAATTACAGTCTAATGAAACTGGCATGATCATATTATGGACATCAGCGTGTATAACCTTTCCGATTCCGCATTGATTTTTAAAATAGCTAATTTTTCAATACCAAAAAAAATATTGTTTTAGTTGGATGTCACTTTTGGCGTACCAGATAACTTTTCAATTTTTTTTATACCATTTGCTTTAATTTTAGTAGCATTTGGCTTATATATATTCAATTTAATATCGTTCCGGGCGGAAAGGTTTGCAAGTCCATTCTCGATATTTCATCGTATACTTAAATTCTTATATTTAATTGAATAATTTAATGAAAACTATATAAAAAAAGCGCACCTTGGATGGCCAAATCTGTTCTTTGCAAAACTCTACATTGAACTTTTGATATTTTTTTTAAATATGTTGTTACCACAATGTTTTTTACAATGTTTTAAACAATGATTTAAATATGTCGTTATCACAATGTACATTATTACCTAACAGCAAAATGGATGTTATATCTTTTTTTCAAGAGGTATTAAATATGGCCTGCAATATAAAGTGTGATGTCCTAAAGATTTTATGAAAATTATTATTAAACACAATTTTTTTATATTGTTGATTAGTATGCGTGATTTATTATTAAACATATAAAAATATTATAATAAACAGATGTTTTATATTTTTTATTGGTATGCGATTTGTTGTCCTACGTTTCAATTTCGCGCATCACTTTCTTGGCGACGTTGATGCATTCGTGAATTGGAGGCCGCCGTTATAACAAGGAAATACCCATTTCCTCAATTTTCGGAAAATATTTGCTTCTTTTTTAAAATAAAAAAAAAAAAAACTCTCAGAGCTTTCAAATAATTAAAATAGGGTAAAAAAATATTTTTTTAAGAATCAGGCAGAAACCTTCATTATTTTTTACTCACTGGATACACTACTATATTCCAAATTATAAAAATAGTAGCGATTTGAGGACGGTAGCAGAAATTCCATTGAATTAACATTACGTTCCACGAAATCAAAATGTCAGTAGAGGCAAACTTATTTCAAATCTTAGGAAGGAAAAAGTTTAATTTCAATCTACCTGATAAAAAGAAGTATCATTTTGTTTTTTGAATTAATAGTGCTATAAAGCCGCTAACGGACCTCGTAGTTTTAAACTACAGACTGATAGAAAAGAAAAGCTAGTAGATGTGATTTTTTCAATCCTTGATTAATAGTATGTTTACGAAATCTAAATGGTCGGTAGATGGGGCAAAAGCGAAATAAAATGTATTTTGATTCTAAGAATGAATACTTACATCACAATCAGAGCTCGTCGCTGTCAACGAACACATTTAAACAAAGGATATCAAATATTATTTTTTATAAATTTAGTTCGAGTAGCTAAGGAGTGTCAAACACACAAACATAAGCTCAAACGACAAAATTGTGTTTGACTTTGTATAGTGCATGATAGAATTAAGTTGTGCGTATTTGTATAATTAATGTATACTTGTAATAATTACGTCTATGAAGCATTTACCTACGTTAAAGTGCCAAATTACTGGTATGAAATAGAAAAAGTAAAATGTCGGTTTATACAGAATCTGAATTTCGAATCATGAAAGTTTCTCCAATGAACATTTTACCTCGTTCATATACAAATAAAAGTTTCCCCATTATTATTATTATTATTTAACTTTAAAAAGAAAATGAAGAGGACACATGGATTTCTGGGGATATTTTGGCTCAGCTCATTTTACATAAAGTTAAAGATGTCTTGGAAACTGTACTTGAAAGAAAAAAATGGAGGCTGAGGTATCGATCCCGGCATTGCCTCTCGCATGCTAAGCAGAGCGCTCTCTGAGCTACGCCCCGGACACGAGCGTGTATACAATAGCTTAAAATCACACCTGTGCGTTATTTTCGTCGATCTCCTTAAATAGATTGATTTAGCGTGTGCTTAGAGAGAGAACGAAAGGGGAAAACAATTACGATATACAATTTCGTTTTAATCATTGCAAATTAGATAAATTGATAAAACTTTTATGTTCTCGTTGACTGTTTTAGGTGCTATGACAATAGCCCTCGGTCCTTCAGTGCCGCTAATAAAGCCAATCAGCAGCCAATTCTGAAGAGGCTGATATCGTATTCATTCAGCTCCTAAAGTTCCAGAAAGATTCACTTCAGACACCAAGGGCCTCAGTTTAATCGTGGTGGGAGGATTTGGAGAGAGTTGTCGGAGTGTCTTCTTCGTCACTTGGCGGGGTTCAAAATGACGAGTTCCGTCGTCATTATCCCTGAGTATTGCTTCTCAAAGCAGATGCTGATAAACAATCATAGGAAACAAAAAAAAAAAGTCGCTAATTATTTTATTTTATTTATTTTATTATTTAAAGTAATATTTTTCTGACCTTATTACTGATAAGAATGCTCAAATTATAAAAGCAGAGTTTTTTTTTTCTTCAGTATTTGATCCACTGTAAAGCCACATACCACAGTCAAGGGGTTAGCTGGAATTTTTTCTGATAAACCTACACGAAAAAAAATTTTTTTTTATTAAATTTGAAACATTATCAACAACTTCTATAACAATATTCGTTTCGACCCCTTACATTTTTTTTTTTTAAAAATTGTTGATATTAATAATATAAAAGTGATGTGAAGTAGACTTAACAAATAGTTTTATTTTGCAAGTCAACAGAGCATAGTATACTTCTTATCGTCAGTGACAAATGGAATACGTATTAAATTATCTAAATAGAAAAATCAATTAAAAAAAAAAAAGCTTTAAGCACTTCTGTTGTTCACAAAGTAAACTCTTTTATTTTATTATGATTCATACTCGATTTGTTTAATATAAATATGATTTTTGTAAGTATTGTTTATTTCGGCTGTTTTCATTTCAAGATAAACCTGGTTTTCGGCTTTGCATCCCTGGTTTAAGTTTACTTTTACTGTAACGTCGCATAAAGCCACGAGGCTATTGGCGACGGACTCAACAATTTTGATCACGGTCAGGTGGGGAGGACGACACTGGCTGTCCCCCTCTCCGCATCACCACGCCAGGAAGGACTTGGGCCCTGACAGATTTAAATCTCTCAGCCTCAGCTGCAGCGAGTCTTTGGCGTGGATCGAACCCGACTGAGGAAAACCGCAGTCGACATGACCACTTCGTTATCGCGGCCTCAGCATCCTAGACGGCTTTGGTTCCAATTTAATCAGATTTAGCGCGGATTTATTACTCTATTAAAAAAATATGATTTGCTGACATTTACTTATTTTTTATATCTTATATTTTCCAAGCTGCCTAAGAAAGACATGTTAAGTGAGAATTTTCACAATGTCACTCCAACTATTTCCTGAAAACAGTTTTCGTGTCATTTTATTCGTACCTTTCATTGATATTTAAATTGTTTTTTCTCATTACATGTTTCAAAAAAATTTCAAGATTTCGTTGAATTGAAGTAATTTGCTTTTAATCATTAATTCCTTCATATTATATAAAAACACAGTTTCAGATATTTTTTAATGTAGTCACCAATGAATCATTCATTAAATATGCGAAAATCATACTCTTCAAACTGAAGAATTAAAATCAATGATGATAATGATCGTGAAGTTTTATTGAAAAGGAAGCCAGATGGTCATACTGCGCCAAACAAGTTAAATCTATGATCCCTAGACATTAAAACATTGAAAAAGATTGATAGACAAAGGTCATGTGAGAAAGTAAGGAATCTAATAAATATAAGCTAGGCTGCGCCAAACAAGGGTTAGTGTGGTCTAGACAAGAAAGTGAGGAAAAGACAAATTGGTTGACAAGAAGGAGGTTCGAAAATAAGGATCGCTAGGGTATCTCGGGAACGTCACCCATGTTTGCAAAGACAGTAAACCTTGGGAAGAAAAAAGATCATTAGAATTTACCTCGGGGCCATGATGCCCGTACCTAAAGAGAGGCAAATCCCTGAGATCCCCTGATACTGTCCCCCCCCCCGGGGGGGCGGTGCCCTGCTATACCCCAGACGCTGGATACCCATTCCAGTCGCCTCTTACGACATGCAGGCTACAGTGGAACTATTCTGTCATTCCCGGTCTGGAAATTAAAATCAAACTTGACTGATTTTTTATTAACGTCGCCCTTAGAAACCCATCTAGGTGAGCTACATGCAGTATCCTCACGTCACAGACAATGGGAAAAGTCTTCGAAACTAGATGATTTTTCCTTTTTATAGGATACCTTAAATTATATGCCAAATCAGTAATTATTTCCATGTATATTTCGAGATGGATTGCTTGAAAAGCCTTCACATTTCCTGGACAAACAATTTCTGCAGCTTTAACTACACATTCCTTTTTCTGAATTCACTATCAGTAAAAAAGGTTTCGAATGCAAAACCATCATCTCTGACGAGACGTCGATTGCCAGCAGCACCGCTTCACCTGCTTGAGTTATTTTAGATTTTGATTGGTTCTTAACGTTCACTATAAGAAACACAAGGGCTATTGACGTGGATCTCGTCATTTTATCGATCAAAGTGACGATGACGACACCTAAGTTGGCACCTCCTCACTAACTTCTACACCAGCCTTGGGAGGCTTTGTGAGACAAGACCGATTTAATAACGTGCGTCAGCACCGGTCACACAGCTTGGGTCTAAAGTGGCATCAAGACACGATCCCAGGGTCTTAAGTGGTGGTGTAACGTCGTGATCCTAGTGCGTAGAATGAAATGGTAAACAAAGGGATCACACAGCTTAAGAGCGATAATTCTTTATTTAACAAAGATTAACTATGTTTACTCTTTCCGCCTAGATTCTTTTTTACTATGCTACACATCTAATTACATAGCACCGATGCAAAACGTAATATCTACAGCATTAAACACTTATAGTTGAAAAAAACTCCAATATCTCATTATTCCGGTTCAGTTCTCCATTCGCAAACGAAGAATAGTCACTTCCACGTATAGCTGTATCAACTTTTCGCTCATAGCAGGAATCCTCTCTTCTTCTCTTTCACCCTTTTTGAACCTCAATTTTGGGTCTCTCCCCACTACTTCCTTTTGAGTTATTTTTCTTTTTTTTTCCAAGAACAACCCAATCAAAACTCCGTCCGTCCCCTACCTTCATTCGCTCGAACTGGACAATGTCCGTCTTTCCCCGTGCAAGTCGGTGTCAGCCGTCACGTAGCTAGGCCGCAAATTCCCCAAAAAATCCATGACATGGATCGACAATATCTCAAAAGAGGATTCAACTTTGCCGCACCTGATTTTGTTCTTTATTGCTTTTAAGCTATATGTTTTCAATGAATGGGAAGCTGGGGAAACGAACGGGGTTCAAAACTAGTCTGTGGAGGGGTTATTTATTGCCTACGCTACAGTGGCATCAAGACGAAAACCTTCCCGCAACCATGATTATAGGCTATGCTTGGCTTCATCAATTTTGAAACTGACTACTGGAAAACCATTTGAAGAAAGAAAAGACATTACTATCCTATTGGAACACTTTTCTCAATCCATTGCTGGCAAGAAAAGAAATATAAATGGAATAATTGAACTCCAATGTTATAGAGCGATGGTGTCAACCCTCGACCCTTGGATCTGTAGCCAGTTTAGTTTACTTTGTAGTTTTATTAACGTCATTACTAGAAGCAACACGAAGGCTATTGGCGACGGACCTCCTGTTCTGAACCACGGTCAGAGTGACGAGGACGACACCAGGCCAGCAACCCCTCTCTAACACACCACGCCAGCTTGGGAGACTTTGAATTTGAACAAGATTTAACGTGCATCAGCCCCGGCTACACGGGTCTTTGGTAACCAAAGGATTCAAATATAAATAATAAAGATGGGAGAATTCAAGTCGAAATTCCATAGGATTAACATTAAGCTGATGAAATCAAAATGGCGGGTAAGGCTCCCGTCTACCCGCCATTTGATTTCATCAGCTTAATGTTAATGTATACAGTTTTGAATTCTCACATCTTTACTATTTGATCAATTTGAATGCAATAAAATTATGTCTGAAAAGAGAGCAAAAAAATAATAGATAGCTTCTGTGGAATTACTTTTTTCCTCTTTAAAAGTATTTGAAATATTCTTTAAAGACCTGAAAACTCAAAAACGATTAATTAAAATAAGAATAAAAACATTTTTAAAATCTTAGGAAAAAGTAATTCCACAAGCATTGATTCTGCTCTTTTCAGATACGCTTTATTGCATTCAAGTGAATCAAATAATAAAGATATGAAAATTAAAGTCAAATTCCATAGGATTAACATTACGTCCACGGAATCAAAATGGCGGGTAGACTTAATGATTTAACTGCGTAATATTACTAAATTGATTTCAATACTGCTATACTGTTGCAACAGTCAAGAAAATTGGCAAAACCTGTCGTGATTGTGTATTCTTCTAACATATCAATTCTTATCAATTTTTGGCCGTCGAGTGGTGACCATATTCAAGCAGGACATCATTTTGGTATTTCTTAGAATAATTAATATAAAATATTATGGTAATATCCATTAATCACACCTCCACACAGATTTATACAAATCATTGTATAAATAATGTTCAATTCTACTAAATAAACAGGTACATTTAAAATATCATTTTCTCAGTTGACACAGTATGGTATATATACAATGCGTTTACTCAAGTTCACCAAACTGATATGTAGCCTGCTGAAGGTCGGGTGGCAATCAACGTTCTATATAGCTAACAATGCTTCTATCTCATTCTACGGCGTCATCCAATAACCTTACAGTAGAGCTACTTACATGGATCAATAAGTCCCGAGACGCTGCGGTCGATTTTTGCGATTTCTTCTCAAACGCACCAACAAGTCAATATAATAATCACTGTTGATCGATTTACCTTTTCGAGGTAGTCCAGTAATCACGCGCCATGCGTATCCCAAACTGACGCCATGACTTTGCCAGCTGACTGCTGCGTTTTCCGGACGCTTCGGACATTCGCCAGCTTCAGATGACTGCCCGCTTCGACTCTAGGTGAGCGGTATCCATGTTTCGTCCATGAATAACGACGCAAGAAATCTTTTTTGTTGCGAGTAAATAGCGATAAACAGCTTTCTGGATCATCGACTCGTTGCTGTTTTGTTCCATCGAAACAATCGCGCTTCCACTTGGAAAAAACCTTTTTTCATGCTCAATTTTCACTTAGGATAGTAAATACACTTCATATGATCTGTGTCATCTCCAGCAATCTCACGGAGCTTCACTTTACGATCTTTCATTATAATTTTGTCACTCACATTTTCCGTTAGCTAACGGCTTCCACAAGTCTACCGAGCGTTCCGCGTCATTTGTGTCGGTACGACCACGTTTAAACTCGGCAAACCACCGACAAATCGATTTGCTTTTGATTAAAGGTCGGTAACATTTTCAATCATTGTTTCGCTTGCACGGTGTTTTTACCCATTAAAAACAATTTTATCAGAACACGAAACTCGGTTTTCCATTTTAAACAAATACAAACGG
>BMAW01096432.1:0-10718 GCA_019974015.1 Nephila pilipes
AATTACGTTGTGTAATAGTCCAAATTTTGAATTTATTCATTTTAAAATTGGAAAAAAGAAATTATATAGTTTGTTTTGGTATATGATAATGAATTAAAAAATTTGATATTTCCTGTTATGAAAATATTGTCTTATTTCAAGATAATAGTTGTTATAATATCTTTGAGTGAAGTTTAATTAAAACCGTTATTGGTTAATTTTTGATAGTTAGTTCTTATGAAATTAAAAATTTAACACATTTTGAAATTTTATTAAATCGTTTGAAGAATTTTTGGAAAGTATTAAATCATGTGTTGTGTATATTATCAAACCTTTGGAATTATTCTGTTTTGAAAGTGTGTCTGGTTTCTAAAATTTTTAACTATAAAAAAAATGTGATATTATATGCTACATAGGTGAAATAATTTTGAAGATAATTCTAAATTGCTTTTTGGTATTTATGCTATATGTGAAAAATAAAATTTTATTTTATGTGTGTGGTAAAATAAAAAGTTTGCTTATATTTAATATTTCAGAATATTTTTAGTGTAACATTTTTTGAATATTTTGAAAATATAAATTGAAATATTGTTACAAGGTGAATAAACTAGAAAACTAATAATGTATGATATATAAATGAACAAGATTTAATTTTGATAATTTGTGCTTTATTTAGAAAAGGATTTGAATAATGTTTATTTAGATATGTGTGGTGGATATTTTAAATTAATATCATAAGAAATATTTTTGATTTTACATGCTTTAATTTGTGAAATGATCATTATTTAGTTTTGAAATGAATACAAACAATGTTTTGAAGTGAATATTTAATAATTTGATTTGAATGAATATTATATTGGTTTGAAATTATAATTATTTAGTTTTGAAATGAATACAAACAGTGTTTTGAAGTGAATAATTATTGAGAAATATTTAGGATTTTACATACTTTTGAGAATGAAACATTGTTGTTTTACATTACTTTATTGAGAATTGATAAATAATGTATTGATTTGAATGAATATTTTGTAATGAAATAAGAAATATTATATACTTTTTGAAATGAATATTATTTGGTTTTAAAATGAAAGTCAACAATGTGTTTTATGTAATGAAAGAAAAAGGAAATTTTTTGAATGTTTAGTTGTTAATTATACTATTTAAGTTAAAAATATGTTTTGTATTTAAAGGAATGTATGTCTAGTTTAGATTATTTCTATAGATTAAAATCTTAATTGTAAAAGGAAGGTGTATAATTAATTTAAGTGATAAATAATAAATATAATAAATAAATTAAATAAGGTTATAGTTTGACAAGCGAACAAGTGTTCCAGTTTGACAAGCAAACAAGTGTGGCACAGTTCAATAAACCACACTTCTGCAGCTAATATGGTAAAATGATTTGGTCAACAAATTGTTGTAGGCTAAGACAATAAGAAAGTAATAATACAAACATACTTTTATAACTACTTTTTAAATTTAATTAATAGAATTTGTCAACCCAATTTTAAAAAACTTGCATTTCCATGTCTGTTGACATTTCTGTACGATGTGGAAAAACAGATTTAAATTTTTACATGTTCATTACTCAATCCAGCGAAGCATGTGGAAAAAGTAAACAATGTTTCTTATACTGTGTCAGAATCTTGTCATCAGTGTGTCTCCTGTGAACGGAATTTTTTTTTGTCTCATGTGCCACACTCAATGCAAAGTGGCTCTCTCACCACTATTCTCTTGTACATGTGGTTTCCCCCTACCATTCTTCAATTCTGCAGGGCTCACGTACCACTGCAATTCAAAATGTATGAGTTTGGTTAACGTAGCATTACATTTCTTGTTGTGTTTCAATGTCATGGATCAAAATGCAATTGAATTGAAAAATGTCACATTAATCATTTTGAAATTTCATATTTGTTTAAGTATTACGTTTGATTTACAAAATGCAACTCACACATCTCTGTTATTTATGTATTTTTTTTACAGATTCAAGAATTCTTGTTTACAAGCTTATTACTGAGAAATTGATGTTAGATTTGTAGCTCAATACCACACACATCATAAAAAGTTATCTTTTTATTTAGTTCTATAGATTTTGATTATTTTACTGAAATTGTTCATGTATTCTGTGAGGATGAAGGGATTTTTAGGGCATAAAATTTTTAGATCTTACTTTTTAAATATGAATTCTTCAGCTGTAACATTTTTAAATATAACTCTAATTTTTAATTTTAATTTAATACTTTACATAGGTACCCCTGTAAGATAAATGTTATGTGTTAGGGCCCAACTCATGTCCGCGTCTTGCGGAGGGGAAAATTTGTAATGATTTACCTTTAATTCATATTAGAGAGAGTTTCTCATGACAATAATTTAATTTCCTAATTTTTTCTATTCTCTCACTTAAAAGTAAAGCGTTCATTTTCATTTCCTGATACCATCCATTTTTAACTTAATTTATGCAATCACTCTTTCTTGAAAATTCGCAGAAAAAGCAGATCTCACTCCTTCAGACCAGTAAGGATGATCCCTACCAGACTTTATGTCTGCACTTAAATTCTCTCGAAACCCCTCCATTCATCTTACATGTTCTATGACGTTTATTGTGAAAAATCCCTGTTATATAACCTATTACACTGGGAAAAGCTCTCTCTTGTTCTCATAACCTTACGCTCCAACTGTTCTTTTCTTTTTGGAGTTGTACTACCCGCCGTGTGGAAATATCTCTCTGCGCTACAATAAAATAATTAATTCAAAAGGAAATTGACTTCGACTGTTTTTGATACTTAATTAAATAGTACTATTTAAAAGAAAGGTATTACATACATACATACACATATATATATATAGTTAATAATAGAAATTACAATATATAATAATTATAGATTTTGGTTTTCCTTTCTCTACTTAAAAATAAAAGTGTTTAGTTTAATTTTATTATTGTTTTAGACGTGTTTCTTCTTTCTATTATGTAATATTTTTTGTTGTAATACCTGAGACGTATCTCTTTTTTTTTTTTTTTTTTTTTTTTTTTTTTTTTTTTGTCAAATATCTGCTACTCTCTGATAAGATGCTTAGTCTCACTTTATTTTGTTTTTTATGGTGGTAAATTATTTGTTGCTTGTGATGTTAAGAATTTTCCTGCATGGAAATTGCCTTTGCAAGTTTTGAATCATCTTTAATCTTATTGTTTTAATATGGGTTTTTCCTTTTTTTTATGCATCTTTATTTATATATATATATATATATTGTTTTTTTTTTGTCATGTGCTTTTCGAAACGCGGAAAGTTCAATAAAAAAAATGAAACGCGGAAAGCAAATCAGTTTTCTGTATAATATCTTTCGGGATGAAAATGATTGGACTGTAAAACGAGTTTAAGCCTGCAATTCTGTCATAAGCGAGAATCCGATTTTATTGATATTACAGTTTGTTGACGCATGTGCGAGCCTCCTACCGGTCAACTGTTAAAACTAGGCAGAAGCTGAACGACTTTCAGCAATAACGGACGTGGGTAACTACTGTCGCACTGCCACCCACAATAACTGTAACAGAAGCTGAACGACTTTCAGCAATAACGGACGTGGGTAAATACTGTCACGTTGACATCCTCAATAACTGTACTTATTATTGAACTATTAATTTTTATTGTTAAGTTTTAATAAAAAATTTGTCCAAAAAGGACTGGTCCGTCGTAATACTAATTTCACCAAAGAACATTAATTGGTCCAGTCGGGCCGTAGAACTGTGCTATGGATAGTATAGAAAAACTTAACAAAGTTAAGACTTCCTTCAAAGGAAATATTACTAGAATCGAAACATTTTTTAATAAAGTGTCCAATGATGTTGATTCGATGGAACTAGAAGTTAAATTAAAAAAAGTATTGCAACTTCAGACGAAAATAGATGAGTTAAAAAATACCTTCTTTGGACTTGAAAATGCCGCTCTCAATGAAGTAGCTGAATTTGAAGACGATTTAGAAAGCAGCGAAATTCGCCTCGAAGATTTGGAGGTAAGAATTAAAAAATTAATTAACTCTAATAATAAAACATCTGTGACTTGCAGCTGAAAATAATAAATATGAAAACGGAACTTCTTTTGTTCCAATGAATATTCCACCCATAATACTTCCCATGTTTTCGGGAAAATATGAAACATTTAGCAATTTTAAATCTCAATTCGATGATTTAATAACATCGAACAACCAACTAACGCAGTCACAGAAACTATATTATTTAAATTCATGTCTATTAAATGAAGTAAAAGAATTTGCCTCCACTTTCGACAATTTTTCTTCATTGTATGAAGCACTTGAATCACGGTTCGATAATAAAAGATTAATCGTTGATATACATGTACAATCAATTTTAAATTTTAAGAAAATAGAACGAGAAAATCCTAAGGAAATCCTGTGAAATGATTGATTGCATTAAGAAAAACTTACGGGCCTTGAAAATACTTAAATACGAACAAAATGATTTATTTGATATCTTTTTATTGAATATTATGCTTAAAATATTAGATAAGGAATCCCAAAAGAATTTTGAATTGAGTCTGAAAGCCAAAGATGTTCCGACATTTAGCGAGTTTATAATATTTTTAGAACAACGCGAAACGATCCTTTTATCCGTAGATAGAAATTGTGCGGACGAAACAAAAACAATAATAAGAAAATCTAATTTTTCTTTCAAAACTAAAACTCTTTTAACGAATCAAACTATTGAAAATAAGAACTGCATAGTTTGTAATGAAAAAATTCTTTATCCAATATACAGATGTAAAAAATTCCTAGAATTAACGCCCTATAAAAGACTAGATCTTGTGCGATTGCATTAACTATGTGAACTGTGCTTACGAAAAAATCACAGGAAATCTCAGTGTGCTTCGACCTTCGTTTGCAGTTGTGGAGGGAAACATTCAAAGACTGCTGTAAACAAGGGGTCAAGGCACGAACGCCCCCCAACTTAGGGGGTGAAAGAGTAACGTCTTCCTGCGAAGGAGATTCCGAAACAACAGCAAAAAAACAACTCGCATTGGGGAAAGAAAAAGTCATAACTTCTTCTACCCTCTGTAATACTATCGTTAGTAAGGCAGTCAGACCGAACAGAAAGACCGTTTTAATTTCAACTGGGTACATACTTTTGGAAAATAGGGAAGGAAGATTCGTTAAATGCACAAAATTTTTTGATTCCGCTTCAAATATAAACATTTTATCTAGAAAAATGTGTGATTTTCTTGGTATTAGATCAGAAAAAATACAGACTTCCGTTTCTGGACTCAATTCAACAAAACAAAATTTAAAGGGAAAAATGAGTACTTTTATCGCGTACGAAAGTGGTGGTTTTAAGGAACACATAGAATTTTTTGTGACTGAAAAAATTACTGGGTTGACACCTAGTGTTAACTTAGATATTTCAAAAATAAAAATTCCCGAATTTTTAAATTTATCGGATCCCTATTTTTTTGAAGCTAAAGAGATTCATGCATTATTAAACGCCAATATTTTCTTAAGAATAATGAAAGATAATGTTTACAAAGTAAATGATGAATTAATATTCAGAGAAACTGAATTTGGATGGGTTGCTGGTGGACGGCTCCAGGAAAACAAAAATAATAACTTATCGTGTTATCTCCTTAAGGATGATAATTCTGTTGGTGTTATCTCCTTAAGGATGATAATTCTGTTGAGGACACATTAAAACTTTTTTTTGAACTTGAATCTCTTGGCATAAAAGATGACCCTTACTACCATGAAGATGATCAAGCTATGAATATTTTTAAAGAAACTATACAATTTAATATCAAATGATACGTAGTAGAACTGCCATTCCGTAAAAACTGGAAAGAATTATCTGATAACTTTTCTGTAGCAAAACAACGTTTCCAAAATTTATGGCGAAGGTTACAGAGTGATAAAGTACTTCACTCTCAATATCTAGAAACGATTCAAGATTATTTGAATCAAGGGATTATAGAGAAAATAAAAAATACTGAGGCAAATATACACAAACCGGTATATTATTTACCCCATCAAGCAATAAAAAGGGAGGGTCGAGTCACAACTTCTATTCGTATTGTATTTGATGTTGCCTCACATCAAACTAATGAACTTTCTTTGAATGATTGCTTGTGGCCTGGTCCCAATTTAAATCCTAACCTTTTAGATGTGCTAATAAATTTCAGGTTAAATCGGATTACAATATCATCTGATATTCGTCAGGCTTTTCTTCAGATTTGTTTGGCGGATAAGCATAAAGACGCTGTATGATTTTTGTGGACAGAAAGTAATCCAAGCAACAAGAAAATGCCTTCATTATAAATTTACCGTTTCAACAGGATTATTTTTGGCGTTAACGCTAGCCCATTTTTGCTAGCAGCCACAGTTAAACATCACATTGAGAAATATAGAAAAAGTCATCCTATAACTGTACAACATCTAGATTCCTTCATGTACGTTGATGACTGGATCACAGGTCAAGACACTCGAGAAGAAGCACTTCTTATATCTCTTCATGCTGAGAATATCATGAAGGAAACAGGAATGGAGATGAGAAAATGGATCAGCAATGACACCACCTTAATGTCTCAGTGGGCAGCAAAAGGTTTCGACACTTATCCAGTTGATACATCCGTCAGCTTAGGATCATACAAGACAAAAGTATTAGGCTTGGCTTGGCAAACCCTAGATGATTGCCTGACGTTGGATACTAAAGGATTGCTAGAATTCATTCCAACTAACAAAAATACTAAAAGATTCCTGCTACAAGCTATCGGGAAAATATTTGATCCACTTGGATTGATTTCCCCCTTCACTATAAGAATGAAATGCCTCATTCAGGAACTCTGGAAGAATAAAATCACTTGGGATGAAGATTTACCCCCAAAAATAGTGGAAAAGTGGGCAAACTGGAGCAAGGAATTACCCTTGTTAAACAAACTCAGAATTCCAAGATTTATTCTTGATTTTACAAATTCTGAGATAAATGACTTCATCGAAATCCACACCTTTTGCGATGCTTCTAAACTTGCCTATGGAGCATCAATTTATGTGAAAGTGAAAAAACAAAATGAGGTGCTTGTAAATCTCATCACTTCAAAAACGAGAGTGGCACCACTGAAGGCTATTACCTTACCTCGACTTGAACTCTTGGAAGCTTTAGTTGCGGCTCGTTTGAGTTCTAAAGTGCAAGAAATCATCCGCAAGAAAAAGGAATGCAAAGTGTTCCACTGGACAGATTCAAAAATAGTTCTGTTCTGGATTAAAGGTTCTGCGAAGAAATGGAAACAATTGGTGGCCAACAGAGTGCAGGAGATCACCAAGTTAACGGATCCTGATTCTTGGTTTCATTGCTCTGGAAAGGACAATCCCTTAGATCTCTTGTCTAGGGGACTTAGTCCTGACTCCCTTTTATCTGACGATAAATGGTGGAATGGTCCATCATTTTTGCAATTTGATGAACTCTCAGATACTGATTCTGAGTGTCCAGAACTTAATGAAGAAGAGTATTTGCCTGAACTGAAATCGAAGGACTCAAAAGAAAATGTTGTGCTAACTTTAAATTTAAATCAAACTATTTTTGATTATTTACTTACTTATAGTAATGGATTTCTAACTACTGTTCGAATATTAAGTTTCCTTTTCAGGTTTATATTCAATTGTAAAAATCCTGGAAATAAGAAAGAGGGACCACTCACATCAGAGGAGATGATGGAAGCAGAATACTTTTTATTAAAACAAGAAAAACTCATGTCATTTCATACAGAAATGACAGCTATGCGAAATGGAGATGATATTTGCCATAAAAGTAAGATTTTAAATTTGTCCCCATTTTTAGATGATAAAGGTATCATAAGAGTGGGAGGAAGACTCAAAAATTCGCAACTCCCGTACTCAGGTAAACATCCTATTTTGCTACCAGCAAAAAGTAAATTGACTGAAATGATTGTAAAATACTATCATGAAAAGTATTTTCATCTTGGAGCCCTGAATTTGCTGTATCAAATTAGACTTAAATTTTGGCCTATCCATGGGCGAAATGTTTGTAAAAAAATTGTTCATAACTGTATAAAATGTTTTAAAGCAAATCCTAAAATATGTTCTCAAAAATTGGGTAATTTGCCAAATAAAAGAATTACTCCTGATAAAGTGTTAAATTCAACAGGTATTGATTTGTGTGGCCCCTTTCTTATCAAAAATAAATATCAGAGGAAAGGTCCTGAAATTAAAGTATATGTTTGTATATTTATTTGCCTTGTAACAAAGGCCATTCACCTAGAGATAATCAGTGACTTAACTTCTCAAGCACTAATAACTGCACTGAAAAGATTTATATCGAGAAAGGGAAAGTTCCGTAAAATAATTTCCAACAATAGGACCAACATGGTTGGAGCTAACAGGGAATTGAAAACTTTGACTAAATTGGTGAAAGATCGGGAAGAGTCTCTATTTTCCTTTTTCGCAGAAGAAAACATCGAATGGTCATTTATTCCCTCTAGAAGTCCTAACTGGGGAGGTCTTTGGGAGGCTAATATAAAGTCATTCAAATACCATTTCAAGCGCGTTGTGGGAAATTCAATATTTAGTTATGAAGAATTACTAACTTTAATAACTCAGATTGAGGCATTTTTGAACTCTCGACCCCTTACTCCACTTTCAGCCGACATAGACGATTTGGAGGTTTTGACGCCAGCTCATTTTTTAATCGGAAGACCGATTACAGCTATAGTAGAACCATCTCTTATAAATTGTGAAACAAATCGTCTAAAGGTTTGGGAAAGAATAACCAAGTCTGTTCAAACGATCTGGAAAAAAATGGAACCTATCATATTTAAATAACCTGCAACCAAGGAAGAAATGGTTAGTTAATAAAGAAAATCTTAAAGTAGGAGATATGATTTTAATTAGGGAAGAACATCTTCTTCCTTGTAAATGGTTATTAGGACGAGTTGTAGAAATTTATCCGGGAATGGATAAAAATAAGTTAGAGTTGCAGACATCAAAACTAGTAACGGTACTTTTAAAAGGTCCATTAATAAACTGAGTGTATTACCTATCGAAAGTTAAAAATGTATGATTATATATCACTTTACCAATTTAAATTTATTGTATTTTTGTATCATGTATCGAATTGTTTATTACATATCGGCTATTTTTTTATGTTTATATATTTCATCATTGTTTCTGTGTTTGAACTATTTCTCTACTTATATATTAATGTGGTATATTTAGTTATGAATTTAATTCGCTTATTATTTACTTGTAATAATTAATTTTTAAATATATTGAATTTTAATAATTTACATAAATTGTTAAGTTCTTGCATGAGAACATGGCAAGGCCGGGTGGGATGTTGACACAAGTGCGCGCCTCCTACCGGTCAACTGTTAAAACTAGGCAGAAGCTGAACGACTTTCAGCAATAACGGACGTGGGTAACTATTGTTGCACTGCCACCCACAATAACTGTAACAGAAGCTGAACGACTTTCAGCAATAACAGACGTGGGTAAATACTGTCACGTTGACACTCACAATAACTGTACTTATGATTGAACTATTAATTTTTATTGTTAAGTTTTAATAAAAAATTTGTCCAAAAAGGACTGGTCCGTCGTAATACTAATTTCACCAGAGAACACAGTTCATTTTCTTTCTTTCTTTGGTTTTCATTGTTACCATTTGTTTTAATTTTTTTCATGCTTGTTCTTTTTCATGCTTTGTGTTTTACCCTTTTGATTTCTTTTCTTTTGTTTTCAATCAGTTAGATTCTTTTTCTTATTAATTTTGTAATATGACTTTCTTTTTTCTATTTTTGAATTTTAAAAATAAGTGTTCCTTTTTCTTTTTTATCTGAAAAATCATCTTGTAGATAATATTGTAACTTAAATTAATTCTCTTTCGTTAATTTCTTTTATAATACTTAAATATTTTCAACTGTCTTAATACTTTAATATTTTTTTTTCGAATTGTTCTTATTTATATATATATATATATATATATATATATATATATATATTGTAGCGTACGCTATAGATAACCCCGCCAAAGACTTTTACTTTGAATTCCCGCTTTTGTTCCCAACTTCCCATTCAAAGTCACAATAAAATGTTTATTGCTTAAAAGCCATAAATGAGCAAAATGAGATGGATTGGGTCAGCCCCATCTGACTCTGTTACACAGGTGCGGCCGAGTTGAATCCTCTTTGTGAGGTATTGTTGACCCATGACATTAATATATATATGAATTTAGGACCTAGCCGTGTGACGGCCGAAAACGGCTTGCACTTGGGGAAAACTGACATTGGCCGATAAGAGCGAATGGTGTTGCAGGGGACAAAAACGAAGTTTGTCTTTGATTTTATAGTTCATTCAAAAAAGAAAATAAATCAAAAGGGGGGGCGTGAGACAAACCTACCCGAGGTCTTAAAAAAGGAGGAAAAGAAGAAGAGGAGATTCCTGCCGGGGAGTGAGAGAGGGTTCCAGCTAGAAGTTGGAGGCTATTGTCTGCTCTTGCGATTTTAGAACTAAAATCGAACTGCATTTGATATTAAGCTTTTGTTGGTATTTTAACTATGTGCTGTGTAGCTATATGTGTTTGAACTTTGTGCGAATAGAAACCATACGGAAACACCTAACTAGAATATAATCCATAGATTTGTAAAGTAAAGAATTATCTTCTCTTAAGCTGTGTGATCCCTTCACGTTACCGCTTCATTCTACGCATTCTGGGTTCTTCTGGGTGCGTG
>BMAW01096436.1:473-26396 GCA_019974015.1 Nephila pilipes
ACATAACTCTTCTAATTTCCACACCATGGTGACAACTGAGCTATGACATAACTCTTCTAATTTCCACACCATGGTCTCGGGAACACTTTGAGCTTCGACATATTTAATGTCCATCATCTTCGGCTACACGGAGGGCATTTTGTGGCAATAGGTTCGAATCCAAGAGTCAACGAAATCTATCGGCCTCGAGTCCGAGACCATGTCCTTTCGGCTACCGCGGCCACGACATTTTCATGATTTACAGAGATTTGTAGTTACGTTTATTCCATGTCCTTTGTCAAGCTTACTGAGTACGACGTAAACTTAATAGATAGTTGAAACGAATCCAATAGTATTTTGGTCCAACATGAAAAATATTATGTAGTGAAATAGCAATTGAGGCATCAAACAACAGAAGCTTTTAATTTCGCAATAGTGAAGCAAGGTTAAAACTCTCGTCTCGATGAAAACCAGGGGTCGCTAGCCTGCAACCATGACCCCTAGGCTTCCACGGTCGAAAAGTGAGAAGAAATGAATGTTTGGGGAATTCTTAGAAACACTTGCAACAGATCCAATATATAAATGTCTGTCACAAAATGTCACGTCTACAGGAAAGGAGCGAACTAGGAGAACAAAGAAGAGATCTTGAGAGCAAGATATACAATTTTTGCAAACTGCTTCTAGTCAAAAAATATGTATAAATCTTTAGCACGAGACTTGTGTGCATATGGACGCCAATTTAGAACGCTATTGGAGTTTAAGCAGTAAACATTTCAGAATGGGCTCTTTTAAAACTTGATTCGCTGCAAACCTTATTTCGAAGTAGATATGACCGGGTATTCAGATTAATAAGAAACAGGCGTTTCAAAAATTTAATATATAATTGATAAAACTCTATTTCTCTATATATAAATCGAGGACAAAATAATTTTTTAAAATTTTTTTCACATTAATGTTTGAAAGGTATATTGTGTATCTGTACTGTAATAAATTTCTCTAGATGGTTTCAATGAGCTGATAATTTTTCTTCTATTCATTAACCTTTGAATAATAATAAAGAATAATAAAGATTTAGAAGATAGGTGGTGTTAGTATTGCAACCTTGAGCTGTATCATAAGACAAATGAAAAAACAGGATCCATACCTTCCAAACGGAGAGGGATATGTGGTATAAAAAAGAAACCAACGCAAAGAGATGACACTTTTCTACTTAAACTATGTAAAAAATACCCTCGAAAGACTAGTGCTGCACTTAATAGAGATTTACAAGAGCATGGAGTTAATATTAGCTCATCTACTGCTTGTGGGCGTCTTCTTACAACCGGTTGTTCAGCCTATCAGCCTCTGAATAAACAGCTTCTGGACCAATCAATGAAGAAAAAGCGTTAATTATGGGCATTAAAATATTAGACTTCACAGTCAGAACAGACGAAAATAAAAAGTTGGACAGACGAAAATAAATGGAAAGGGCTATTTAGCGACGAAAGCCATTTTTTCGTCCAAAGTCAGGGAGCTCAACACGTGCGGAGATCGTCTGGCGAAAATATTTGGGATTGACACATTAACCAATTTGTTAAACACCTTCCAAAGAAGTTATTTTGGGGCTCTTTGAAGCCTGTTGATGATATGATTCGCTCTCAGAAAATTATTACTAATCTGGATAAAAAGTTTGTTCCATATTTGAAGAAACTATACCATGATGGAACGGGGATTTTTCAATAGGATTTAGCTTCGTGCAATACATCGAAAATGATGAAGAAATTCATGTTTGAGAACCAATTTGAGATATTAGAGTGATTGCGAAATCTACTGATATCAGACCTTTAGAGAATCTTTGGACTATATGCAAGAATCATCTATTAAATAGGGACAACTATAGAGAGGCTTATCTCGTCGCTAATTCATGTAAGGTACAAGAACATAAATATTATAAATGATTTTAAAAATTTGATGAAAACCATACCCAATCGTGTTCAAATGTTATTAAAGGGTCGAAGAAATGCTATTGTGTTTCCAAAATTTTTGATTTTAAACGAATTTAAATAAAAAAAAATCATTTCCCCTTAGTTTTCTAAAATTTTTGAATTTGTTTCAATTGATTTGTACAAAGGTGAATGAGAAAAATTTAATTTTTAAATAGTTAAGTTTAATCAATAAATTTTTATTAATTATAATTAAATCATCGTATTGTCATCGAAAACAATCGTGCATAGAAAATTTTAGGTCAATTGAGCGATATAAAATATGAGCGAAAACCTTTTAAAATTTTGGCACAAAAATAAATATAATGTGAGTAGAAGAAAACTAATTAAAGCTTTAATTATTATGAATTAAAAAACGAGATGTATGGATAAAATATATTCTGCATGTTGAAATTGATTACGTACATAATATTCTGCATTGCAGTCATTATTATTAATTTACGTGGTTACAGGAAGCCGCAGACTGAATAATAAAAATTGGTGTTTTGAATGAGGGTTCAATCTCCGACGTGCTACAATGACTGCCCTTATAGCGCAAGTCTTATGGCGCAAGAACCAGATGTGGCCATATGGCGCCAAACAAGGCAAGTGAGAGAGAGCAAAGCTAGTAAAGTATGAAACTGTGATCTAGATAAGTAAAAATAGGAAAAAAAAGGGTAAAATTTTGATTGAAAAAAATGCAGGGTCGAAAATAAAGAAGGATCGCTCGGGTATTACCCGGGGACTTCTCACCCGCATTTACCAATGAGAAAAAAACCATGTGAATAAAAAAGAACCCTAAGGTTCATCGAGGTCATGATGCCCGAACCTACCAAAAGAAAGGATGTCCCTGAGGACCCTTGATATCAATTGAGGAACAGGGTGCCCAGGTACACACCAGACATTAGGTACGCCTCTTTTAGTGGCCTCTTACGACATGCTTGAGCTACAGAAGGACTATTCTTTCACACCCGATCACCCCACGGGTGATGACGACCCTCGAAAGAACAATGTGAGAAATGGCTGGGTTCTGATTCTGATTAGATCCTTCAAAAAAATAAATATCAATTAAGTTTCTTATTCAAATAATTTTAGAAATAAATACTTTAATATAAAACTTTACTTTCGGCATAACACCTTTAATTGTAAAACTTTACAATATTTTAGAGTAATAATTAAACTTTAACGCTACAGAACCTTACTTCAATCTACGGCTTACTGAAATCACAAAAAACAACTTCAAATCTTACAACTTATAATAATTTGTTCAAAAGGATCTCTTAATTTGTATAACTAATTTTACATGTATAACTAATTACCTCGGTTATTTCTAGAAATATAATTAAACATTATCTCTAACCCATCTATTAAAACTCTTATATCATAATAATATCTTTAAAAAAATACATCATTATGAGTTTACATTACTATTTCATTTTGCAGAACGCCGTATGTATAAAAAAAATAACATTGTATCAGTCACAAAATAGAAATGTTTCATTGAAAATAATGACACTAATGAACATTGATATCAATATGAATCGCAAAATAGAGTTCTTCCCCACCTGCAAATTTTGCTTCCATTATATTTCTAAGACAACGAAAGAAATCGCAATAGAAGAGTGGTTTTTTTTTCGTTAAAAAAAAAGGAAAAGTAGGACTTTACTTTCATTTCTGTAAAACATGACGGATGGAATCGTGCAATACAAGAGAACCAATACGTAACATCTATACATTTTATTACACTTAGAGATACAAACTAACATAATACACATACCAGTATATAAAAAGAAAATGTTTACAAGTAAAAAATATTAAAAGAATAAAAATTGTTCTGCACACAAAGAATGAAACTCAATTCAGTTGAATTTTCTTGCTTTGTAATTCAGAGACCAACTCCATGAATATACCGCACTCGTCACAACTAAATTATCAGAATAAAAATTTCTGTTTTGTTCAATTCCTTAAAAGTGTTACTAATTTTTATGTAAATAATTAAATGTTATTTTATATTGGAATATTTAGAGAACTATTTCTTGCATATTTCAGAAACATAAGGTTTTTCCTTTGTGTGAATACGCAAATGTTTTTTTAAATCACCATTCTGAGAGAAAGCCTTATTGCAAATTTCACAAATGTAAGGCTTTTCTTTGGTATGAATACGCAAATGGGTTTTTAAACTAAAATTCTGAAAGGAGAAAAGCCTTACATTTGTGAAATATGTAATAAGGCTTTTCTTTTGTATGAATACGCAAATGTTTTTTTAAATCACTATTCTGAGAGAAAGCCTTGTTGCAAATTTCACAAGTGTAAGGCTTTTCTTTGGTATGAATACGCAAATGGGATTTTAAATGCTCATTCTGAGAGAAAGCCTTATTACATATTTCACAAGTGTAAGGCTTTTCTTTGGTATGAATACGCAAATGTTTTCTTAAATTACAATTCTGAGAGAAAGCCTTGTTGCATACTTCACAAATATAAGGCTTTTCTTTGGTATGAATACGCAAATGGATTTTCAATTCATAAATCCGAGAAAAACCCTTATAGCATATTTCACAAGTGTAAGGCTTTTCTTTTGTATGAATAAGCAAATGAGTTTTTAAATTACCATTCCAAGAGAAGGCCTTATTGCATATTCCACAAACGTGAGGTTTTTCTTTGGTATGAATACGTAAATGATTTTTTAAATTGCAATTACTCGAGAAACCAGCCTTGCAAAAATCACAAACATAAGGTTTCTCTTTTGTATGAATTCGTACATGGATGTTTAATTTACCTTTTGTAGAAAATGATTTGCTGCAAATTTCACAAGAGTAATGTTTATACTGTGCGTGAATACGTTGATGTTGTGTTAAATTTTGCTTCCGGTAAAATGATTTTTTGCAGACACAACAGACATTAGTTTTTTCTTCTGTATGATTTATTAAATGCTTCTCTAAGGCTTTCTTGTGCGAAAATACCTTTTGGCACAATTCGCATTGATGAATTGTTTCTGTAATGCGATTAATTAAATCTGACTTCATTCTTTCTTGTCTAGTAAAATAACTACTCAAATCTTGCTTAGATTTAAAGTGAATATTTAAATGTTCATGAAAAGATATCTTCGATTGGAATTCCTTATGACAGATATCACACAAAAATGACTTACCAGTCGCATCCATTTTTATCCGAAAATGACTAAATTTTCAATATATGACTGCTTTCTAAAAAGAAAAAAAAAATGTTTTGTTTCCTAAATTAACAGATGCCTGCAGAAACTGAAATCATATCGGATTCAACCGCTATAATATAAACGTGGCAAATAATTGATTGCTTGGATTTTTGGAATATACAGCTGCAAAGACTATTATCCCTAAATTTAGCATTAATTAAGTTTTGCTTTTAAATTTCTAAGAAATATGTTGGAATAGATAAATTGACTACGTTTATTTATTGGAGGACCTAATAATTTTTTTTATACTTTTGATGAATTATTATCGAAAGTATATCAATTTGGTACATTAAAAAAAACTGGATCAACAATGGCTAATTATATCCAGGCCTAAACAAGTATTAAATATGCTTTCCTGGAAGACATTTGAAAGAAAAAAAAGGACCACTTTTGCAGGCACTGTGGAATATTAATGGAAGTTCAACATGACAACAATCTTGCTAGCATAACCCATTGGGTTTTGATTCAGAAACGTATGTAACCTGATTAATAATAAAAACAGAATCTTTTATCAAGAAAACATACATTATTTTGCATTTTAGATGCGAAAACCGTTAACATGTATGCTAAATACTAAATATAAAAATCAAATACACTGTCATAAGTCAAGAGCTTATGTCATCGTCGCACGGCTGCCGGTCGTGTCAGGCCGTGGACTCGAACTGTACATGCACTCTAAAGACCTTTTATGAATTGATGCTGACTGCATAAATCTATTCCATGCTAGCTGCTTGTGTGGAGTGGAAGTTTGGAGAAAATGCCTATTCGGTTTCTCTTTACACGACCGAAGTTCAAAATTACGAGGTCCTTCGCCAAAAGCCCACTTGTTGCTTCTCAGTGTGATGTTAGTAAACAATCAGATCTTTCAGAGTCTAAATTTGGTCCATAAATGCGAATTCAAACGAACTTTATATGCGACTGTATATCGGAAAGTTTTAAATTAATGAGAAGCAACAGATACATATCAATAAAAAATTTCTGCTTGTTCAGGCATACTTATGTACGTAATGTTGTAAATTGCAGCTATTCATTGTGATTTGTTTGACTAAACATATCACCATGAACGCTAAATTAATGTAACATGCGTAAAAGTGAAGATAAAGTTTCCAAATACTCATTTCTACTATAACTGTCTTCGAAAAGTCCATATTCGTTGATAGAAATATATAGCTAGAGGGTAACGATGTGGAATAATAGTCTAAGAAAATAAAAAGTTCTAAATTCAAAGTTTTGCAAAAAACAAATTTAGCTACAAGGAGGTGTAGTTTTTATAATTATTATTAAATTATTCTTTCAATTTTAAGAATCAAAATAAAAAATAAAATATCTGTTATTGGACAACAGTAAACTCTTATGATAATGAAATGAACGAAAATGATAAATTATTAAGTGAGATATTATTTAAGCTACAAGTGGTGGAATTAAAGGCGATAAAATTATTGATTTAATTTATTTAAGCAATTCAAACTAAAACGAACGATAAGTTTTAAATTGAATTTTGAAACAGCTATATTTAATTAAAATTAGAAATGATAAATTATTTTACTCAATATTTAGGCGAGATGTAATGAAAATTCAAATTAACAATAAGAAGTCTACAAGTGATCGGATACCCCAAAAGTGATCCCAATAAACAGTAGCTAGTTATGTGGCTAATAAATAGAAATTAACTGAAATATATTTGGAAGTAATTTGTATCTTTTATTAAAAGATGTCCTGAACTATAAAAACTATTTTCTTTTCCCTTCTCATTTAATTTTTCAAGTATTAGAAAAAGATTCATCTGAGGTTAATTCTTGAGAAAGAATAGAAATGTTTTCTATCTTCGATATGATATTTTCCTCGGTCAAATTAAAGAGACGATGAGAGGAGAGGGTGCATTCCCATAAAGGGCCTCGCTATCGAGGTGCAATTTCTTTATGGAAAATTATAGTAATTCTAGAACATTTTCAAATAGGAGAAATAATATTGATGTAGCGTATTGCATACTTTTACCAAGTGATAATTTTAATTTAATGAATTTGCTTTCGACGATATGCGAAGACATTAGCCATCCCCTTCCCCAAAATTAATTTCTTGGTACGCCACTGGAGACTCAAGTTATTAGTTCCCATTTTAATACTTAATACACCAAACATTCAATTTTATGAACATAAATGTATATTTTATATAAATTTACAAACGTATTAAAGAATAAAAGTAAAGTTCACAAATTGTTAGATCTGTAAAATTTTGCTTGTTACTGGGTAGCCTTATACATTTTCCCTCCCTTTGAAAAGGGTTGCGATAGCCTAGTGTCCATGTGGTAACGTCGCGACTGGCGGTTTTCATCAGTCGTGGATTCAGTGTTGATGTCATAACAGACACGCCGTGTGGCCAGGGCTGTTTATTTCGATCTCCAAAGCCCTCCCGTTGCCCTGTTGTAGAAGTTCGGAAGGCGGAGGAGGTGCCAGCTCCTTGTCGTTTCGTCACTTGAACAGTTACAAAATTTCAAGCTCCATCGCCAGTACGATGCAGAACGTCTCGTAGTTAGACGAGAATACAATCAAATCAATCAATCAAGAAAAATAAGCTTCGTCAAACCGATTCTTCTTTATTTTTATACTGAAATTTTAAATGCAAAATGCTAGAAACAATTCACAACGTGGGGAGTGGATAGATTCATTGCTTGTTCTCGCTTCTCTCAAAACAACACGAAAGGTTATATGCAAATTCTATCAGCCAAGACTAGACAATCAACAAGACCTTGTAATTTTAAGCCTCGATCAAGTGACGAATACCATCTCTGAAGATTTCACTTCACTCGGCACTTGTGACTTGGAGCTGAGATTGTCACATCAGCCTGTTACTCGGCTCAGTACGCTACACTGTCACCACAGGATACCATGATCATCAAGGACATGGAGAGCTAATGCTATTATATTTAAATAAATGTTACATTTTTACCAGTGAAAAGAAAGTTTGAGATGGCAATGTTCTGTTAGATCTTGAATATAAAAATGCTTAATTTTAATTGACTTTCATTTTGGTAAGAGAAACAGTTTAATCTAATCTTGATTGTTTTAATGCATACGCGTTTTGCATAACGAGTTTTGAACATGTGGATGAAATTTCGTAAGATCACATCGTGCGGAGAGGATTGTTGATTATTTGTTAATGTTTCCTCTCAGTAGCTGCACGCTAGATTATTGTGATCGTATAAATCAGGGAAACGGATCTAACCAGTATCTAGAATCAAAGGATTTTGATTAAGTTGTTTACTTATTATCATCATGTTTTAAGCAACATGAATACTTCAGATAGTAAATAAACAGATTTAATCCTCAGGAGAAGTGACTTGGGTGACAATTGAGCTGTTACCTCCGTTTTCAAACCTCACATCATGGCCACCCTTTAGGTAGGACCTCCATCAGATTTTTGGTGCATTAGCCTCGTATTGCCATGGATGTTTCGTGATATCGAACTCGAATCCCAGATCAAAGAAACAACGCCACGATTTGCTGACCTGCCACTAGAGTTCCGTGGCCCACGCCTCTTCCTTTTTAAAAGACCCTTGATATCTCGGAAGCTATTTACATGTAAAGAAATGCATATTATTTGTAGGAATACAAAGACTCTCGTTCAGAGAACTTTTGAAATTGTCTTCATGTTTGAACATTGGCTTATTAACGCCTCAACTGGCACTCCTCTCTATATGTACACACTTCACCAGCAAGTTAGACTCTGAGCCTCTACCGAAGCCACGAGATCGTGGCCCCGACCGCATGGCTATTGTAGCCGTAAAAATTTCTTACACAGGGGCTCAGTATGTTAAAATCTATCAAACTCAGGAGTCTTCACTTTGGCTGACTTTGATACAGAGTGATACCATCTCAGGTGCCAACCTCATTGTTCAGAATTGCTAGCACAGACAGAAATGACTTCTCTTTACGTATCATAATTGTTTTCTCTCCTAAGATCTTAAGAGAAAAGCGTTTAGTCAAATTGAATTTATTCAATAATTAATTTTAATAATTTATTTTATTCTTATTTGATGTTATCATTTTAAAATAATTACGTAGAAATTTATCTAAAATAAATACGTAAAATTTGTTTAGCTCAATTAAGCGTTATGTTAATCAGTAGAGCTAGATGTAATCAAACAAACGATAAATTATTGAATCGAATATTATATCAATTGATAACAAATAAAATTGAAGCAAACGATAAATGAATAGAATTTCAGTTTGGTGACCATTTGGCGACATGGCTAGAAACATCGCGTAAATTTAATTTAAACAATTAGTTTTAATAATTAATTTTATCAATTTTAATTATATTATCATATTGTCATCCAAAACAATCGTTAACAGAAAATTTCAGCTCAATCGAGAGTTTCTTGTGAAAAAGTGTTTAAAATTTTGAACCAAGTTACAAATGAGTTAAAGAAAACAATAAAGAACCTTTGATATAGATTGAGAACTTTTGTGCAAACTGCTTCCAGTCAAAAAAATATGTATGCACCTTTAGCACGAGATTTGTGTGCCCATGGACAGTTATTTACAACCCTGCCGGAGTTTAAGCAGTAAACATTCAGACTTGTTTCTTTAAGACTTGATTCGCTGCAAACCTTATTTCGAAGTAGATATGACGAATGTTCAAATTAATAAGAAAGAATTGTTTTAAAATTTAATCTTTAATGGTTAAACTCCATTTCTCTTTTATCATTCAGAAAAAGTAATTTTAAAAAATTTGCATAAAGGTTGATAGGTATGAGATGTGTCTATTCTCAAATAAATTTCTCTGAGGTTTCTGTATCCTAAATGTTTTTCTTCTATTCATTAACCTTTGAATAATATTCGGAAAAGCAACAATCCAAATATTTCTGGACGCACGATAGTATTATTTGAACTCTTACGATTTTTCTGTGTCTGACGTTACGAAAAACAGTTAAAATAATCCATCTAACCGTGGATTTAAAAGCAACTGCTGATCTAAATGTTGTGCAGAATTATCAAACATATCATGCAAAGTAACCAAAGAATATCAAAATTTTACATTCTTACAAGCAAAACAACCTAGCATTTAAATACCTCATGAATATGAAAAGCTGAGAAAATGCAGCGCTTTCATGGTGAAAGAAATGTAAGAGCCACTGTTAACAAATGTTTCATTCTCTAAATGTGAAGCTAGAGCAATGACATTTTAAACTGTATTTAGAAATATTTTAGAATATAATAATGTAATAAAATATTTTGAGAATTCTATAAATTTAGATGATTACGATTCTTTAATCATTAATTAAACTAAATTTCAGTATTCTAAACCAAGTGAGGCAATTATCTAAAACTATCCGTGTTCTTTCCGTGTGTTAGTAGTGTAGTACCAAAGCTGCAAAGCGAAGGATCTGCATGAAAGTTCTTCTACATGGTTTTTGTAATTTTCCTTATTTAAAAGTATCCCGATGAAACGTATATTCCACAGAATTGTAATTTTCAACTTGATATGAAATAAACAACACCAGTAAAACAAGTTTTTAGGTTTCCTTCAAACTTATCACACTTTGCCTAATACTAATTTCTACATCTTAAAATTTCACGAGAGGTTAGTTTAATTTACTGGTTCAATAATAATCTTGCTCGTTGTATGAAATTAGAATTAACCCTTCTGCAAAATTTTGGAACAAACTTTTTTTCGTGAATCTTGAAATCATTCCTATTTTCATGAAATCATACTATATGATAAAATGGTGGATGAATAAATCCTTTTCTTATAACAACTTACACTTCATCATGGGTCCTGAGAGTACATGCGCAGGGGCAGATGAAATCTCAGTAATGATCACATCAAGCTGAGAGTTCTCAGTCGTCAGAGACGGATGTGAAGGCCGATATCGTACAAAGATTGCTCCAACATACGAAGACTAATAGAGGTTTAGAAGATAGTTGGTTTTTCAACCTTGAGCTGTATCATAAAACAAAACAAAAACACAGGATACATATTTAAGACAGATTATACTATGTGCAAAAGAAAACAACGTCAAGTATGACCTTTTCTAATTCCACGTATGTAAAATACCTCGAAAGACTAGTGTCTGCATATACAGATTTAAAAGATCATGGAATAAATATTAGCTCATCTACTGCTTGTAGGTGTCTTCTTACAGTCTTTCTGTAAGCCTACCAGCTTCTGAAGAAACAGCTTTTGGCCCAAACAATGAAGAAAAAGCGTTTCTTATGGGCATTAAAATATAAGAATAGGACAGTCGAAAATTAGTGGAAAGTGCTAATATTTTGCATCGAATGCCATTTTTCCGTACAAAGTCAGCGAGCTCAACACGTGCGGAGATTATCCGTCGGAAGTATTCTGTTTAGCCACGTTAACCAATTTGTTAAACACCCTCCAAAGAAGTTGGTTTGGGGTTCTCTGTAGCCTGTTGACGGTATAATTCGCTCTCAGAAAAATATTTCTCTTCTGGATAAAAAGGTTGTTACTGATTTGAAGAAATCATACGCGGATGGAACGGGGTTTTGCAAAAGAATTTAGCTTCGTGCAATTCATCGAAACAATTAAAGAAATCCATGTCTGAGACCCAATTTGAGACATTGGAGTGGACTGTGAAATCTACTGAAAAAAACTATTTAGAGAACCTTTGGGCTATATGGAAGAATCATCTATTATAGAGGATAATCGTCTATAATCAAAAATAGAGAAGCTAATTTCATGCTAATTCATATGTGGTACAAGGACACAAATGTTATAAATAATTATTAGTAAATGGTGAATCCATGCCGATTCATATTTAAATGTAAAAAAAGGTTCGAAGAAATCATATTTTGTACTAACAATTTTTGATTTGGAACAAATTTAAATAAAAAAATCATTTCCCATTGGTTTTCATAAATTTTCGAATCTGTTTCAATTGATTTGTACAAGGGTGTATGAGAAAAATTTAATTCCTTAAATAATTAAGTTTAATGAATAAATTTTAATGAATTATAATTAAATTATCGTAATGTCATCGAAAAGAATCGTACCAAAAAAAAAAATTCACCTCTATCGAGCACTTTAAAATGTGAGGAAAAAGCTTTTAAAGTTATCACACATACGTAATTAAAATGTGAATAGAAGAAATGTAATCAAAATTTAAATTATTATAAAGAAAAAACGAGATGTATGGTTAAAATATATTCTGCATGTTAAAATTTATTATGTTCATTATATTTTGCATTGCAGTCATTATTATTAATTTACGTGGTTACAGGAAGTCACAGATTGAATAATAAAATTCGATGTTTTGAGTGAGGGTTCAATCTCTGACGTACTACAATGAATGTCCTTCATGGTTATCATGAAGTTTAATAGCGCAAGAGCCAGATGTAGCCTAATTGCGCTAAACAAAGCCTAACTACGATCTAGACTTTTCAATGAATCATTGATATTTGTAATGCGCAAGAGTTATTGATTTATAACTGCGCAAAAGTTAGATGTGGCCATTTTTCACCAAACAAGGCAAACGAGAGAGAGCAAAGATGTTAAATTGTACTTATATAGACATGTAGAAGTAGAAAAGGTAAAATTTTGATTGATGAGATGGAGGGTCTAATATAGGGGATTAGATTGCTGTGGTATCCCTGGGGCAAGTTACCCATATTCACCAAACAGAGTAAATACCAAGATAAAAAAAAATATCACTGGGGTAACTCGAGGTCATGATGCCTTTCTAAAGAAAGCTAATCCCTGAGGTCCCTAGAAATAAGTCCAAGAGCAGGGTACCCAGCTATATCAAAGACCCTGGGTACGCCCCCTACGACATGCATGAACTACAATGGAAATATACTTTAACACTCGGTCACCATACGAGTGATGATGACCCTCGAAAGAACAAGGTGAGAAATGTCTTTGTTCTGATTACGTGGAGAATATTTAGGAAAACTAATACAAATTAAGTTTCTTACTCCAAAAAGTTTAGAAACTAATATTTTAATATAAAACTTTACTTTCAACGTAACACTTTTAGTAGTAAAATTTACAATATCTCAGAGTAATAATTAAACTTTTACGCTACAGCAGGTGACTTCAATCTACGGTTTACTGAAATCACACAAAACAACATCAATTTTTACAATTTATAATATTATGTACAAAATGATCCCTTAATATGTAAAAACAATTTCACACGCAGACCTCGGTTTTTTCTTACAAATAATTAAACCTTATATCTAACCCATCTAACAGGGTTCATTCTCTGACGTGCTACAATAACTGCCCTTGATGGTGATGGTGAAGTTCTATGGCGCAAGAAACAGGCGTGGTCATTCTGCGCCAAACAGGGTGTAACTATGATCTACACGCTTCAATGAGTAATTGATAATTCTGTCGAGGAATTCAATGAATGAGCGAATAATGCGCAAGAGTGAATGATTTATAACTGCGCAAATGTCACATGTGCCCATGTTGCGCCAAACAAGGCAAGTGAGTCAGAACAAAGTTAGTAATGTGTGAAACTGTGATTTAGACATATGAAACTATAAAAATAAAATAAAATTAAGATTGAAAAGATGGAGGTTCGGAAAAAGAGAATTATCGTTAGGGTATCCCCGGGGCACGTCACCCATATTTCCAAAAGAGAGTAAACTCCATTAAAAATTAAAAGGTCCATAGGGTTCCTGGGTCAGAAGGTACCCCTGACACTGGGTACGAATCTTACGACATGCATGAGCTACAGAGGGACTATTCATTTACACCCGGTCATTACACGGGTGATGACAATAATCGAAAGAACAATGTGAGAAATGTATGTGTTCTGGTTCTAATTAGATCCTTCAGAAAAATAAGTACCAATTAAGTTTCTTATTCCAATAATTTTAGAAAAAAATAATTTAATCTAAAAATTTATTTTTTTTAACATAACACTTTTAGAGTAAAATTTTACGATATCTCAGACTATAAATAAAAATCACACAAACCAACAATAATTCTTATAACTTATAATATTATGTACAAAAGGATCCCTTAATATGTAAAACTAATTTTACACATAGACCTCGGTTATTTCAAAAAAAAATAATTAAACCTTATATATAAGCCATCTATCAAAACACATACCATTTTCATATCTTAACAAAAATATATGATTATGAGTTTACATACAATTTCATTTCACAGCACGACATTTTATAAAAAGAATAACATTATATCAGTCATACTATAGAAAAAATGAAAATAATGACGAAGACAAACGTTTATACCAGTATGAATCACAAAGTGGCGTTCTTCCGAACCTGTAAAATTTTGCTTCCATTACATTTCTAAGACAACGGAAGAAATCAAAGTAGAAGCGAGATTTTTTAAAAAAGATGGAAAGTATGACTTTACTTTCGTTGCTGTAAACATGACGGATAGAATCGTGCGAAACAAGAAAACCAATAAGTAACTTCTATATATTTTATTACATTTGGAGATACAACCTAACATAATACACGTACAAGTATGTAAAAAGAAAATGATTACAAGATAAAAAATTAAAAGAATAATAATTGATCTGTACACAAATGATGAAACACAATTCAGATGAATTTTCATGCTTTCTAATTCAGAGATTAACTCCATGAATATACCGCATTCGTCACAACTAAATACCCAGAATAAAAAATTCTCTTGTATTCAATTTCTCAAAAGGGCTTCTAATCTTTTAGGTGAATAATTATATGACATATTAGACGAGAATATTGACATAACTATTTCTTTCATATTTCAGAAAAAAAAAGGTTTTTACTTTGTGTGAATAAGCAAAGGAGTTTTTAAATACTCATTACAAGTGTAAGCCTTATTGTATATTTCACAACTGTAAGGCTATTGTTTGGTATGAATACACAAATGGATTTTTAAATCATCACGACGAGAGAACCCTTTATTGTATATTTCACAATTATAATTCTTTTACTTTGTATGAATAGGCAAATGATTTTTTAAATTACAATTTTGAGAGAAAGCCTTATTGCATATTTCACAAATGTAAGGTTTTTCTTTGGTATGAATTCTCAAATGAGTTTTTAAAACATCACAACGAGAGAAATCCTTATTGCATATTTCACAATTGTAAGGCTTTTCTTTGGTATGAATACGCAAATGTTTTTTTAAATTACAATTCTCAGTAAAAGCCTTATTGCATACTTCACAAATGTAAGGCTTTTCTTTGGTATGAATGCGCAAATGTTTTTTTAAATCACTATTCTGAGAGAAAGCATTATTGCATATTTCACAAATGTACGGCTTTTCTTTTGTATGAATACGCAAATGTTTTTTTAAACTACCATTCTGAGAGAAAGCCTTATTGCATATTTCACAAATGTAAGGCTTTTCTTTTGTATGAATACGCAAATGTTTTTTTAAATTGCCATTACTCGAGAAACCAGCCTTGCAAAATTCACAAACATAAGGTTTCTCTTTTGTATGAATTCGCACATGGATGTTTAATTTACCTTTTATAGAAAATTATTTGCTACAAATTTCGCAAGAATAAGATTCATACTGTGCATGAATACGTTGATGTTGTGTTAGATTTTGCTTCCGGTAAAACGATTTGTTGCAGACACAACAGACATAAGTTGTTTCTTCTGTATGATTTATTAAATGCTTCTCTAAGGCTTTCTTATCCGAAAATACCTTTTGGCAAAATTCGCATTGATGAACTCTTTCTGTAATGCGATTAATTATATGTGACTTCATTCTTTCTTGCCTCGTAAAACTACTACTCAAATCTTGCTTAGATTTAAAGTGAATATTTAAATGTTCATGAAAGGATATCTTGGATTTGAATTCCTTACGACAGATATCACACAAAAAAGACTTACTAGTCGCATCCATTAGTATCCGAAAATGACAAAATTTTCAATACATGATTGCTTTCTAAAAAGGAAAAAAATGTTTTGTTTCCTAAATTAGCAGATGTCTGTAGAAACTGAAATCATATCGGATTCAACCGCTATAATATAAACATGGCAAATAATTGATTGCTTGGATTTTTGGAATATACAGCTGCAAAGACTATTATCCCTAAATTTAACATTAATGAAGTTTTGCTTTATCCTTTAGTAGAAATATGTCGGACTACGTTTATTTATTGGATGACCTTATAATTTTTTATACGTTTGATGAGTTATTATAGAATGTATATTAATTTGGTACTTTTAAAAAACCTGGATCAACAATGGCTAAGCATAAACAGTATGTTAAAATGTAAACTAAAAATTTATCAAATATTCTTTCTTGGAGGACATTTGAAAGGAAAGAGGACCACTTTTGTAGGCACTGTGGAATATTTATTCAAGTTTCAAATTACACGAAATTCTTTGCGTAGCATAATCTTCTTTGGTTTTTGATTCAAGAAACGATGCTCTAACCTGATTAAAAATAAAAAATAGACTTTTATCAAGGAAACACAATTAATATTTCTTCTTCTTGTACGTTGGATAACATCCCTCCGTACTGCTAAACTAAACTGACTGAATATACTTTTCATAGGTCTTAGAGATAAGTAGTCATGTTTACGGATTTGCTGAAGGCGGCTTTCGTCGAGCCGTGGGTTCGGACCTTCATGCTTCTAAAACCCGCTTGTAGTGGTGCTGATGTACGTAAAATCTGTCAAGGCAGCAAGTTTTTAGGAGGGAAGTGGTTATTCAGGTGTCATCTTCGTCTCGACCGAGGTTCAAAATTATTAGGTACGTCACCGAAAGCCCTCTTGTTGTTTCTCAGTTCGACGTTAATAAGCAATCACATATTTCAAAGTCTAATATTTAGCCCATTGATGCGAATTCAAACGAAACTTTTATGCGAATGTATATCATAAAGTTTTAAAATACTGAGAAGAAACAAATATACATCTCGATTGTAAAATTTCTGCTTGTTCAGGCATACTTATGTACGTAATGCTTTAAATTACAACTATTCATTTTGATTTGTTTGGCTAAACATATCACCATGAACGCTAAATTAATGTAACACGAAGAAAAATGAAGATAAAGTTTTCAAATGCTGATTTCACTCAACGTCTGTGAACTGTCTTCGAAAAGTTCACAGACGTTGAGTGAAATATAAAACTAGAGGGTAATGATTTGGAGCAGTCCAAGAAAAAAATAAAAAGGCTCTATGCAAAGTTTTGCAAAAAAAAAAAACAGATTTAGCTACCCAAGGTGTGCTTTTTCATAGTTATTATTAAATTATTCTGTGAATTATAAGAATCAAAATAGAAAATTAAACATAGATTAATGTACAAAAGTAAACGTTTACGATAATAAAATGAATGGAAATGGTAAATTATTAAGTAGAATATTATTTAAGCTACTAGTAATTGAAATTAAAGGAAAAGATAAATTATTAAATTGAATTTATTTAAGATAAATATAATTCAAACTAAAATGAACAATAATTTTTTAAATTGAATTTCGGAACAGCTACCTTTAATTAAAATTAAAGAAAAAGATAAATTATTATACTCAGTATTTAAGCTAAATGTAAATAAAATTCAAATTAATGATAAGAAGTATGCAAGTGATCGAATACCCTAAAAGTGATCCCAATAAACAATAGCTTGTTAGGTGGCTAATAAATAGAAATTAACTGAAATATATTTTTAGATAATTGCTATCTTATACTATTATAGATGTCCTAAACTATAAAAAATATCTTCTTAACTCTTCTGGTGCTAAAATTTTTTCAGCAATATTAGAAAAAAAGTTTCCATCTAAGGGTTAATTCTTGAGAAATAATTGTTAATTCTTGGATTTAATAGTTTTTGCTATATTCGATATGTTGTTTCCCTGGGTCACAGATTAAAGACGATGAGAGCAGGGTGCATTCCCATAAAAGGGGCCTCGCTATAGAGAGTGCATTTCTCTTTGTAACTTGGGAAAAATTATAACAATCCTTGAAAATTTTCAAGTAGGAGAAATAATATTGATGTAGCGTATTCTTTAGTTTCTACCCAGTGATAATTCTAAACTAAAGAACTTGCTTTCGTCGGTATGCGAAGATGATGTGCATCCCCCAACCCTAAAGTTAATTTCTTGGTACGCCACTGGAGGGGACTCAAGTTGTTGTTTCTTTATTTTGATATTAATTTTCCATACACCAAACATTCAATTTTATGAGCATAAATGTATATTTTATATGTAAATTTTACTAACGTATTAAAGAATAAACAGGAAAGTTTCGGCAAATTGTTAGATCTGTAATTTTTTTTTCTTTTTCTTGGGTTACAATGACAATTTCTCTTCCTTTGAAAAAACAAAAATGGGGTTGCCAAGTGTCACTGGTAACGGACTCGATGTCGGCGGTTTGGATCGAGTCGTGGATTTGAGCCTTGATGCCATAATAGACCCGCCGTGTAGCCGGGGCACAAAGCCCTCCCGTTGACCTGATGTGGAAGTTAGGAGAGGGAGATTCCAGCTCAGGGGTCGTTCTCGTCACTTGACCAGCTACAAAATTATAAGCTCCATCACCAATACGATGCAAAACGTCGTGTAGTTCGATAATAATAAAACCAATCACTCTTCTCTCGAAAACATCACGGAGGTTATATGCGTACTCTATCAGCCAAAGCAAAAGAACTCGCCAACAAGACCTTGTAATTTTAAGCCTCGATCAAGTGACGAATACCATCTCCAAGATTTCACTCTGCGCCGATGGGAGGAGTTGGAGCTTCGAGAAATTTAATATGCATCACGAGTATGCTACTGTCACTACAGGATACTGCGGTCATTAAGGACATTTAGTATAGCTTCAGCTACTATATCAACAAAATATGTTACGTTTGTACCAAAGAAAAAAATAAAGTTGCCAACGATCTTGAATAAAGGAAGTTTTTTCGCAATTTTAACTGCCATTTTTTTTTTTTTTTTTTTTTTGGTGAAGAAAATATGTTTCGTTTCATGTAATCTTGATTGTTTGACGCATACCGACAGTTTTGAAAGTAAGATATGGCTTAGATTCAAAGATTTCACATCGTGCAGAGGAGAATGATTGATTTTCAGTTAATGTTTATTCTCAGAAGCTACACGGGTATTTTTTACAAATCTTTTAAACCATGAAGATGGTTCTAATATACAAGGGTTTAGAGTCAAACATCGCCATTCTCATCCAAATTTATCGATTGATTGATTGTACATTACCATCGTAATCTTAAGCAACATGAGGGCTATAAACGATGGGATGCGTAGTTTTAATCCTCGATAAAGAGACTATTGCGATATATGAACT
Organism: Nephila pilipes; assembly: GCA_019974015.1. Lineage (NCBI taxonomy): Eukaryota > Metazoa > Arthropoda > Arachnida > Araneae > Nephilidae > Nephila > Nephila pilipes. The sequence continues at coordinate 19,863 of BMAW01096436.1, forward strand.
GGCACTTTCCTCTTCAAATGTCCACACTACACCAACGGTTAGACTTCATCCTCTACAGAAGGCTACGATATCGTGACCCCGACCACATGGCTATTGCATCCGTAAAATGAAAATCATACCCAGGGGCCCCGGCTTCTGTTAAATCTATCGGGATTAAATCCTTCCCTTCAGCAAGTCTTTGATACGAAGGGAATGCCAGCTCTGGTGCCAACATTGTATTTGTTTTAAAATTGCTATTCAGACTGAAGTGAAGGCATTCTTTTGTACTTGGAAGCTCTTGGTTTTAGAACACTCAACATCTGTCTTCTGGCACATATTACCACGACAGATCTCAGGAATCTGCCTTTAACTTGACAAGGAGTGGCTCGTGGGGCACACGTGGCTCGCTTAGAGTTGTTGTGTGCCCCGTCAAGGCAATCAGAAAAATTCGGGTGGAGCTGAGATTTCCTTTCTTTGCGTAAAAACATTTAAAACATTTTGTTTAAATATTAATTAAGTAGCCTTATTTGCTCGCAATCCCTGGAAACTGAAGAACTTAGGAAGACCATTAATCTTTTAACCATATTTATTATTTTGTTCTTCTTCCTTAAAAACTGAGTAGGAAGAAAGTGGTTTTATAACATTATTATAACATTTATTATTCTTTATAACATTTATTATTCTTTGGAATTCGGTAAGTCAACCAATTTTAATTTTTACTCAACATTCTCAAATGAATGAAAGAAATGTGCTGTTGTGTAACTCAACCGCACATTTCTTTTTTCACCTTCTAACTGAAAGACAAAAGTGGAATTTGACAGTCGTTTGGAACTACTGTAAATTTATAAATAGTAATTATCTTTTGATTATCTCTATATTCTTTTTAAATTTCAAACAAAAAACTTTTACAGCATTTCAGCAATATTTTTTTGTGAAATTTTGCGTATTTAATAGTTGATTGGAAACCTTCTGCACGAAATTTATAAAAATTAGGAAATAATCTTTTTACACTTCATTGCATCTCGTTCTGTATTTATGAGCTTGATAAAATGTTTGTTTTTGCCATTCTCTTTCGAGAAAATTCTCGAAAAGTAATATAAAATTTTGTGGCTTGCTCATTGGACATTTCAATAAAAATTTCACAATAAAAGTTTCATATTTTCTTATATAAATAACCGAAAAAATATGGAGAATCATCACCTCCGGACATTTAAGTGGCCCATAAACTGGTACTTCATTTTTGATTGACAGCTGCGACATAATTTTTCAATCGTTATAATTTCGCTTCTACTTATCTTAGTCTCAAACGTAAAGCATCCTTAGAAAGCTAAGGAGTTGGGTTTCAAAACGGTGAAACAAAAAAAAAAATAATTGCAAAAGTTTTCCAAAAGTCACATTTCAAACGTAGTCACCTTAAAATGTTATATATGATACAGAATTGTGGCACAAGAGCCAGATAATAACGGAATAGCGTTACACCCTTTGCATTTCTTTCTTTTTCAGATGTTATTTTTCACGGCATTCTTTTATTGACATCTTCTTTTCACTTCCAGCAACATATTACGAAAAAAAAAGCGTTATGAAAGTAAAATCCTTGACTGAATAAGATAAAACTTACAGAAAGTCCTTTTTATATGGAACAAATTCATAAGATGTAATATTTAAGCCTCGATTCACTTGTGATGCTGAGACAACTCTCTAGTAAAGCCTGAAATAAGATTCCGTAAACATGAAGTATAGATAATTCGAGCTGAAGAAATGGAATGGAAAACAGATCAGTTCACTTATCCGCAGAGGCTCTGGCAAGTTGAAGGCGCAGACATTTCTGGAGCAATTGTTTTCTTTGGCATAGAACTGACTTATTTATAATATGCACTTGGCTTCCCCGAGCCCTTTTAATTATTCTTTATCCAGATTCTTTATCATACGAATGTTTTAAAATAAATTGTGTTATCCTTGATCAGTGGTCATCTCAATTAACCAGATTTTATCGCCAGTCGGTTGAACCCATTTGCAGTTTGAATTCAAATTATTTTTATAGAAGATAAATCGTCAACTTTGTAAATATTAGAAGTTTGCCTGAAGCTATGTGATGCATTTTCCAATAATGCAATGCAATACCGTATGTGTCTCTCGTAACTGAAAATAAAAGGTGCAATCAAGGTTTGATTTATATATTTTGTGTGGAATATTTCCCCTCTCCCTGCACATTTCTTTCATACTAATATCCAAAATTAACATTAGATTTTTTTAAGGGAATATATTTTTCAAAGTACGTGGATAAAACCATTACAGGTTCTTAAGTAATTTTGCAAATTCCTCCTCAATTTTTTTTTAATTATCAAGGAAACATATTTTGCGTACAGTTCCATCCGAGTGAAAGGGATACGATTAAAAGAGATATTACGCTATATATATCTTTCTTCCAAGTTGATGGAGTTTCAATATTGTGTGTTTGGAGCAAAAATAGTTGATTCATTAAAGAAGCATTTGTGCATGAGAAATACTGCTTTTAGTTAGACTCTATTGATGTTCACCACTGGATAAGAAGAGAATACCCGTTCCACTCTATTAATTGCTAAAAGAGTTAAACTAATTTTTTAGTATCTATCTATCTAAACCAAGCGAAACGAATTAAGCCTAAAAACTATCCATGTTCTTTCCACCCGTTAGTGAGTGTTTTACCAAAGCTGCAACAGTCAAAAGGATCTGTACTTCAGGAAAGTTCTTCGTACATGGTTTTTGTGTTGATTTTTCTTATTTAAAATATCCAAATCAAACTAAAATTGCCATTTAGAGTCAAAATTTTCAACTTAATTTGTTAGAAAATAAAACAACACCGGTAAAAAACGTGCACGGGTTTTCTTTCACACTTGACACACTTTGAGTAATACAATTTTCTACATGTTAATATTTCACGAGAGGATAGTTTAATTTACTGGTTTCAATATTCAACTGATTCTCGCTGTAAGCAAATGGAATTACCCCCTTATACAAATTAATTGAAAACAACTATTTTTTTTTCGTGAATTTTAAAATCATTCCTATTGTTCACCAACATTCATACTAAAATGTGATAAAATACTGATAGGAATAATCAATCCTTTCCTTAGTAACAATTTACAAACATCAGAGGATTTGTGAGTGTACATGTACAGGAACTTCAGTTGATGAAATCTCCAGCTGTGATCACATTAGCTGAGAGTTCACAGTCGTCACACATGGTATCGTACAAATACTTTTACTCTCTCCGAACATACGTTGAAGACTAATAGAGGTTTAGAAGATAGTTGGCGTTAGTATTGCATCCTTGAATTGTATAAAAAAACAAAAAACCAAAAACAGGATCCATATCTTCCATACGGAGAGGGATATGTAGTATTAGAAAAACAACACCAAGACATGACACTTTTCTACTCACACTATGCAAAAAATACCCTCGAAAGACTAGTGCCGCACTTAATAGAGATTTACAAGATCATTTTATAAATATTAGCTCATCTACTGCTTGTGGGTGTCTTTTTACAGCCGGTAGGTCAGCCTAACTGCCTCTGAAGAAACAGCTTCTGGGCCAACCAATGAAGAAAAAGTGTTAATTATGGGCATTAAAATATAATACTTGGACAGACGAAAATAAATGGAAAGTGCTATTTAGCGACGAAAGCCATTATTTCGTCCAAACTCAGCGAGATCAACACGTGCGGAGATCGTCATGCGGAAGTATTCGGGATTGCCATATTAACCAATTTGTTAAACACCCTCGAAAGAAATTATTTTGGGGTTATTTGCAGCCTGTTGATAGTATAATTCGCTCTCAACAAATTGTTACTATAATGGATAAAAAGATAGTTCCAGAGATGAAGAAACAATGCCTCGATGAAACGGGGAAATTTCAATAGGATTTAGATTCGAGTCATACTTAGAAAATGGTGAAGAAATTCATGTCTGAGACTCAACTTGAGACATTGGAACACCCTGGGAACACTATTGATATCCTTCCAATAGAGAATCTTTGCGCTATAAGCAAGAATTGTCTATTTAAGACGATAATCGTCTATAATCAACTATAGAGAAGCTAATCTCCTTGATAATTCATATTTGGTACAAGGACACAAATATTATAAATAATTGCAAATAACTAGTGGAATCCATATCAAATCATGTTCATATGTTGATAAAGTTTTAATAAATCATATGTTCTAAATATGTTTGATTTTGAACGAATTTAAATTTAAAAAAAGCCCCTTGGTTTTCTCAATTTTTTGAGTTTGTTTCAATTGATTTGTACAATTCTGTATGCGTAAAATTTAATTCTTTCAATAAATAATTTTAATCAATAAACTTTTATTAATTATAATTAAATTATCGTATTGTCATCAAAAACAATCCTACATAGAAAATTTCATATCAATTGCGAGATTAAATTGTCAACAAAGAGCTTTTCAATTTCTCACCCTGACATAGATACAATGTGACTAATAGAAAACCCATTAAGGGTTTAATTATTATTAAGAAAAAAACGAAATATATGGATAAAATGTATTGTGCATATTGAAATTTTAATGTGCTTATTATTGTGAATTGCAAACATTGTTGTTCGTTCGCATGAAGACGCAGACTGAATAATAAAATTCGATGTTTTGAGTGAGGGTTCAATCTCTGACGCGCTACAATGACTGTCCTTGACGTTGATGGTGAGGTGTTATGGCGCAAGAGCCAGATGTGGCCTAATTGCGCTAAACAAGGTGTAACTAAGATCTAGACTTTTGAATGAATGATTGATTGATAATTTTCACGATGAATTCAATGAATGGGCAAATAAGGCGCAAGAGTGATTGATTTGTAATTGCGCAAAAGTAAGATGTGGCCATGTTGCCCCAAAAAAGGCAAGTGAGAGAGAGCAAATCTAGTAAAATTGTGAAAATGTGATCTAGACATGAGAAATTAAAATTTTGATTGAAAAGATAGAGGGTTGAAAGTAGAGGATTAGATTGCTGGGGTATCCTGGGGGCAAGTCACCCGTAATAACCAAACAGAGTAAATCACATAAGACAGATAAATATCACTGGGGTAACTCGAAGTCATGATGCCCTACCTAAAGAATGCAAATCCCTGATGTTTCTTGATATAAGCCCAAGAGCAGGTGCCCAGCTGTATCCCAGACACTGGGCACGCCCCTTACGACATGCATGAACTACAGTGGAACTATACTTTCCCACAAGGTCACCACACTGGTGATGACGACCCTCGAAAGAACTACGTGAGAAATGTCTGGACTATGGTTATGAGGAGAATCTTAAGAAAAATAAATACAAATTAAGTTTCTTACTCCAAAACTTTTAGAAATAAATACCTTTATATAAAAACTTTACTTTCAGCATAACACTTTAAGTTAAAAAAATTTACGATATCTCATATTAATAATTAAACTTTTACGTTACAGAAGGTTACTTCAATCTACTTCTTACTGAAATCACGCAAATCAATATCAAATCTTTTAATTTACAATATTATGTACAAAAATATCTCTTAATATCTATAGAAAATAATGACGAATACAAACATTCATATCATCATGAATAACAAAGTGGCGTCTTTCCGAACCTGTAAAATTTAACTTCCATTAAGTTTCTAAGATAACGGAAGGAATTGCAGTAGAAGAGGGATTTTTTTTAAACAGATGAAAAGTATGGCTTTAATTTCATTGCTGTAAACATGACGGATAGAATCGTGCAAAACAAAACAAAAAATAATACATAACATCTATATATTTTATTAAATTTGCAGATGCAACCTAACACAACTCAAAAACCATTATATACAAAAAAAATGTTTACAAGTAAAGAATAATAATTTTTCGGTACACAGAGGATGACACAATATTCAGAAGACTTTTCATGCTTTGTATTTCAGAGATTAATTTCATTAACATACCACATTCGTCACAATTAAATACACAGAATAAAAAATTCTTTTTTGTTCAATTCTTCAAAAGTGCTACAAATCGTTTATGTGCATAGTTATTTGACATTTTAGACTAGAATATTGAGAGAACTATTTCTTGCATATTTCACAAACATAAGGTTTTTCCTTTGTGTGAATAATCAAAGTAGTTTTTAAATACCTATTAAGCGAGAAAGCTTTATTGCATATTTCACAATAGTCAGGCGTTTCTTTGGTATGAATACGCAAAAGGAGTTTTAAATTACTATTGTGAGAGAAAGTCTTTTTGCATATTTCACAATTGTAAGGCTTCTCCTTTGTATGAATTCACTAATGGGCTTTTAAAACATCATAACGAGTGAAATCCTAATTCATATTTCACAATTGTAAGGCTTTTCTTTTTAATGAATACGAAAATGTTTTTTAAATTACAATTCTGAGAGAAAGCCTTATTGCATAATTCACAAATGTAAGGCCTTTCTTTGGTATGAATACGCAAGTGGGTTTTTAAATCATCATTCTGAGAGAAAGCCTTATTGCATATTTCACAAATGTAAGGAATTTCTTTGGTATGAACACGCAAGTGGGTTTTTAAGTGATCATTCTGAGAGA
>BMAW01096436.1:36396-51700 GCA_019974015.1 Nephila pilipes
AGGCTTATTGCATACTTCACAAATGAAAGGCTTTTCTTTGGTATGAACACGCAAATGGATTTTCAAATCATCACAACGAGAGAAACCCTTATAGCATATTTCACAATGGTAAGGCTTTTCTTTTGTATGAATGCGCAAATGATTTCTTAAATTACAGTTCTGAGAGAAAGCCTTATTGCATATTTCACAAATGTAACGCTTTTCTTTGGTATGTATACGCAAATGTTTCTTTAAATTACAATTCTGAGAGAAGGCCTTATTGCATATTTCACAAATGTATGGCTTTTCTTTGGTATGAATACGCAAATGGATTTTCATATCATAACTCTGAGAGAAACTCTTAAAGCATATTTCACATTGGTAAGGCTTTTCTTTAGTATGAATGCGCAAATGTTTTTTTAAATCACTATTCTGAGAGAAAGCCTTATTGCATATTTCACAAATGTATGGCTTTTCTTTAGTATGAATACGCAAATGTTTTTTTAAATTGCCATTACTCGAGAAACCAGCCTTGCAAAAATCACAAACATAAGGTTTCTCTTTGGTATGAATCAGTAAATGGGTGTTTAATTTACCTTTTACAGAAAATGATTTGCTGCAAATTTCGCAAGAGTAAGATTTATACTGTGCGTGAATACGTTGATGTTGTTTTAAATTTTGCTTCCGAAGAAATGATTTTTTGCAGACACAACAGACATATATTTTTTTTTCTGTATGATTTATTAAATGCTTTTCTAAGGCTTTCTTGTGGGAAAATACCTTTTGGCACAGTTCGTATTGATGAATTGTTTCAGTAATGCGATTAATTAAATGTGACTTCATTCTTTCTTGCCTAGTAAAACTACTACTCAAATCTTGCCTAGATTTAATATGAATCTCTTTATGTTCATGAAAGGATATATCGATACCATATCGATTTAATTTCCTTATGACAGATATCACACAAAAAATACTTACCAGTCGCATCCATTAGGATAAGAAATGACTAAATTTTCAGTAAATGATTGCTTTCTAAAAAGTAAAAGAAAATGTTTTGTTTCCAGAATTGGCCGATGTCTGTAGAAATTGAAATCATATCGGATTCAACCGTTTTAATATAAACATGGAAAATAATCGATTGATTGGATTTTTGGAATATACAGCTGCAAAAGCTACTATTACTAAATTTAGCATGAATGTAGTTTCGCTTTTCCGTTCCGTAGGAATGGGTGGATATAGATAAATTCGTTAAGCTTATTTATTGGAGGACCTAATAATTGTTTTTATACGTTTCTAGAGTTATTATCGAAATTATATTAATTTGAAACAACCTGGATCAACAATGGCTAACCATATCCAGACCTAAAAATTTATAAAACATCCTTTCTTGGAGGACATTTGAAAGGAAAGATGGACCACTTTTGCAAGGCCTGTGGAATGTTAAGGGAAATTTCAAAATATACGAAATTCTTTGCATAGCATAATCTTCTTTGGTTTTTGATTCAAGAATCTATGCTCTAACCTGATTAATAATAAAAAATAAACTTTTATCCAGAAAACACAATTAATATTTCTTCTTATTGAACGTTGTATAACATCCCTACGTACTGCTAAACTAAAGTAACTTTATACACAGTTCATAGGTCATAGAGCTTAGTGGTCATCGTCACGGCCTTGCAGCAGCCGGTTTTCTTCGATCCGTGGGTTCGAACTTTCATGCACCTAAAAACCCACTATATAGTTGTGATGATGCATCAAAAATATGTTAATGCTACAAGTACTCTCTTGGTGTGGTTTGAAAGTTTGGAGAAAGATGTGCTTATTCCGATGTCATCTTTGTCACTACAGAGGTTCAAAATTACGAGGTCCTTTGCCAAAAGATCTGTTGTTGCTTCTCAGTTCCATGTTAATAAACAATCACATATTTCAAATTCCATGATGTTGCCAATAGATGCGAATTGAAACGAACTTTATATGCGACAGTATATCGTAAAGTTTTAAAATACTGAGAATCGACAGATACATCTCGGTAATAGAATTTCTGCTTGTTCAAGCATATTTAAATACGTAATGTTTTAAATTACAACTGTTCATGGTACTTTGGCTAAACATATCTCCATGAAAGCTAAATTAAAGTAACATGTGGAAAAAAGAATACAAAGTTTCCAAATGATGATTTCCACTACAACTGTCTTCGAAAAGTACATATTCTTTAAAAGAAATACATAAGTTTAGAGGATAATGATGTAGAGTAGTCTGAAGAAAAATAAATAGGCAAAAAAGATCAATGCAAATTTTGTAAAAAACAGATTTAGCTACCCAAGGTGAGCTTTTTTTTAATAAGTTTCATTAAATTATTCTATCCAACATAAGAATCAAAGTAAAATTTTAAATATAGGTAAACGGACAACAGTAAACTTTTCCAATAATAAATTGAGCGGAGGTGATAAATTATTAAAATGAATTTATTTAATCTAAATGTAATTCAAACTAAAGCAAACGATAAATTGTTAAATTTAATATTACATCAGTGATATCTTATTAAAACTAAAGCAAACTATAAATTATTATACTCAATATTTAAGCGAAATGTAATTAAAATTCAAATGAATGTTAAAAATTTGAAAAGTGATCTGGTACCCCAAAAGTGATCCCAATAAACAATAGCCATTTAGGCCAGTAAATTGTGGGAACCAGTGGCGTACCCGGAGAGTGCAAAAGAACATATGCACCCCCATGATTTTTATTGGAAACTGAAATATATTTGAGCATAATTACTATCTTATACTATTATAGATGTTCTAAAATAAAAAAAAATGTTCTTTTTTTTTCTTCTAATGCTTAATTTGTTTCTTCAGTAAGAGAAGAAGCATTCCGTCTAAGATGTAATTCTTGGGAAAAGAACAAAAAAGTTTTAGCTATCTCTGATATGTTGTTCCCTTGTTTAGAAATTAAGGACGATGAGAGAGGGTACATCCCCATAGAAGAGGCAGCCCTATCGAGAGAGCTGCCCTGTTTGTAACATGGTAAAAATTATAGCAATCCTTGAATATTTTCAAACAGGATAAATAATATTGATGTAGCGTATTATTTAGTTTTTACCAAGTGATAATTCTGAACAAAGAATTTGCTTTAGTGGTGAAGACTTTTTGCATTTCTTCTTTTTTTCAGATGCTTTTTATCACGGCATTCTTTTATTCACATCTGCTTTTCACTTACAGCGACATATTAGGAAAAAAAAAAACGTAATGAAAGTAAAATTCTTGACTGATACCATTAGAGATGTTAAGTTGATTTGCAACTGTTATGTAATGGAAAACCACAAACAAAATTTACTTATAAACACTAATACACCTACACTTATTCTTTTTAATGTTTGTATATATTTCTAGTAGTTTTGTATATTGATTTATTTCTTTTTTAGTATGTTCATAACATGATCTGAATAGAGATCAGAACCGATACCGGATATTTAAAATCAGGGTAAATCAGAGAATGATACAACTGAAATAAGATAAAATTTACATAAAATCATTTCATATGGAACAAATTGATCTCCAATGAAATTGCTAAGCCTCGGTTCACTTGTGTTGCAGAAACAGCTCTCTAGTAATGCCTGAAATGAGATTCCGTAACCATGAAGTATAGATAATTGAGCTGAAGAAATGGAATGGAAAATTCATTAGTTCACTTATCCGCGGAGTCACTGGCAAGTTGAAGGTGGAGTCACTTCTGGAGCAATTTACTTCTATAGCATAGAATTGAATTGAATTATAATATGCACTTGGCTTCCAAGACCCTTTTGAATTAATATTTTATCCAGTTTCATTTATTATACGAATGTTTTAAAATAAATTATGTTATCCTCGATCAGTGGTCATCTCAATTAGCCGGAATTTACCACCAGACGGATGAACTCATTTGTAGTTTGAATATAAATTGTTTTTATAGAAGATAAAAACGTCTACTTTGTAAAATTAGAAGTTTGCCTAATGCTATGTGAAGCATTTTTCAATAATGCAATGCAAATCCGTATGTCATTTGTCACTGAAATTAAAAGGTGCAATAAAGGTTTGATTTATATATTTTGTGTGAAATATTTACCCCCGTCCCTGCGCATTTCTTTCATGCTAATATTCATAATTAACATTAGATTATTCTATTGAAAATAATTTTTCAAAATATGGGGAGGAAACCAATACAAGTTATTCCTGATTGTAATCCATGGAGACGGTTCTAATCAACAAGGGTTTGGAGATAAACATCGCCCCCCCCATCCGAATATTTCGATTGATTGACTGTTTATTAACATCGTAATTTTAAGCAACATGAGATCTATAGACGATGAGACTCGAAGCTTTAATCCTCGGTAAAGTGGCTAAAGCAACACCTGAGCTGCTGCCTTCCTATTTAATCTTCCACTAACAACAACGCCAGAAATTGCGACCTACACCATATTTTAGTTTATTAGCCTCGTTTTACTGTGGATGTTTCCATGATATCCGAACTCGAATCCACGACTTGAAAGAAACAACGCCGGACACGAATTCGCATTAATGGCCACTAGGCTTCTGCGGACTCCTCTCTTCCTTTTTCAGAAAGAACCTAATCTCTCAGAGGCTTTATTTATATGTAAAAGAAATGCATGTTATTTGTAGGCATAAAAAGTCTCTCGTTCAGGGAACTTTTGAAAATTGCCTTCGTAATTTTGAACCTCAGGCCAAGTGATGCCTCAGCTGGCATTTTACTCTCCAAACGTCCACACTTCACCATCGGATAGACACTGGGCATTCACAGAAAGCCACGAGTTCGTGACCCCTAAAACCTGGTAATGCATACGTAAAATGAATTTCTTACACAGTGGCACCGACATGTTCAAATCAGGGCTCAAAGTCTTCCCTTTAGCATGACTTTGATACGAAGGTGATGCCAGCACAGGTGCCAGCCTTGTATTTTATCAAGAATTGCTATACAGACATAAATGAAGGCACACTTATGTCCTCGGATGAACCAGGTTTAAAATCCCTCAAAATCCCTTCTCGCACATATTTCCACGAATGATCTTACAAATCCGCTTTCATCTAGACCAGGGGTGGGCAAATAGCGGCCCGTGGGGCACACGTGGCTCGCTAAGAGTTTTTGTGGGATTCGTCAAGACAATCCGAAAAATTAGGCTTAACTGACATTTCCTTGCAGAAAACCGTTTAAAACTGTTTTTTTTTTTACATATTCAGTAAAACTGCCTGAGTTGCTCCCAATTCCTGAAAACTGTAGAACTTAGGAAGAGCATTAATCTCTTAACTATATTTATTACTTTTTTCTCTTTTCTTAAACACTAAGTAATTAAGTAATCCAACATATCTCCATTTTATTGTGTTTTGAAATACATTTGTTGATGTTATGTGTTTAAAAATATTTGAAACAGTTTTTATATCTGAGAGTAAAACTTTAGTTCATTCCTGCATCTTGTTAGAAAATTTCTTTAAAAGTATTCTAAAGTGTTTTTTAAATATTCGTCAATAAAAACAAATCTGTCGGATGAAGATTACTACAATGTGTAATGCTTTATCATCAAAATTGTACAACTCAACTGCCGATAATTAAATAATGTTTTTGCCGCTATTTAATATTTTTATTTCTATTTGTTGGAAATCTAATGTCAGTTAAAATAATAAAGCACGTTTCTTTGCGAGTAATTTTTTAAAAATAAATATCAAGAAAGATTTTTTATTCAAAATGCTTGACAGATCAAAATTTCATTTTGCATAACAATTATTAAAAATTTTAGCTTCAAAATATTTCAATATCTTAAAATGCTTATTATTTCTACAAATTTTATTATCTTTAAGGAATTATTTCTCAAGTTCTTAGAAGTTTTTTTTTGTTTGTCATTTCTGCATATGGACTTAATTGCAATGTTGTGTACTTAACAAATATATAGTCTGGTGATATTTGAAGGCAACGATAAAAAAAAATGATAGAGCAGTAAAAGCAATGGAGATGACACGTATAATAAAACAAATATAAGAAGGATATATAGTTTAAGTTTTGTTCGCATTTATGCAGCTTTAAAAAGATGATTTAAGAAAAAACAAGCAGCAAACGAAAGTTTATGAACAACGATAGTGGCCGCGGTAGCCTAGTGGTCATGATTTCGTGAATGGCGGTTTTCGTCCAGTCGCTGATTCTCCTCAAAAAAGACCCGATATGTAGCAGAAATGATGCTTGTTATATCTGTCGATGTAAGAAGTCCGCCCTTTCGTGTGGTGTGGAAGTTAGGAGTGTGGGATTCTACCTGAAGTGTCGTCTTTGTCACTTGACGAAGGCTCAAAATTACGAGGTCTGTCGCGAATAACCCTCAATTGCTTCTTCTCGACATTAATTAAACCTAACTAAACTAAAAATGAACAACGATAAAAAAAGATGGTATGTTTCGCGCTCAGAAAATTATTACTATTCTGGATAAAAAGGTTGTTCAAGATTTGAATAAACCATATCCTGAAGAAACGAGCATTTTTCAATAGGATTCAGCCCCATGCAATTCATCGAAAACATTCTTTAAATTCATTTCTGACATCCAATTTCAGACATTGGAGTGGACTGTGAAATCTACTGATATAAGCCCTTTAGAGAACCTTTGGGCTATAATATCGTAAATAATTAAGTAGAGTGAAGCTAATTTCCTTCTACTTCATATGTGGTAAAAGGACCGAAATATTATAAATAATTGTTAAAAAATGGTGGAATCCATGCCGAATTGTGTTTAAATGTTAATAAAGGGTCAAAGAAATCCTATTGTGTTCTAAAAAATTTTGATTTTGAACGAAATTAAATAAAAAAATCATTTCCCCTTTGTTTTCTCAAATTTTCGAATTTGTTTCAATTGATTTTACAAGGATGTATGAGTAAAATTTAATTCCTTAAGTAATTAATTTTAATCAAATAATCTTTATTAATTTTAATTAAATTATCGTACTCTCACAGAAAACAATCGTACATAGAAAATTTCACTTCAATTGAGCGCCTTAAAATATGAGCAAAAAGATTTTAAAGTTTTGACCGTGACATAGTTACAATGCGAGTAGAAATATACCAATTAAAGTTTTAATTATTATTTAGCAAAAAACGAGATGTATGGATAAAAAATATTCTGCATGTTGAAATTTATTATATACATAATATTCTGCATTGAGGTCATTATTATTGGTTTGCATGGTTTCAGGAAGCCGCAGACTCAATAATAAAACTCAATGTTTTGAGTGAGGGTTCAATCTCTGACGTGCTACAATGAATGCCCTTGATGACGATGGTGAAGCTCTATGGCGCAAGAGACAGATATGGCCATGTTGCGCCAAACAAGGTGTAACTTTGATCTAGACGCTTGAATGAGTTTACCAAAATTGTCACGACAAATTCAATGAATGACCGAGTAGTGCGCCAGAGTGATTGATTTGTAACTGTACAAAATTCAGATGTGGCCATGTTGCGCCAAACAAGGCAACTGATGTAGAGTAAGCTAGTAAAGTGTGAAACTGTAATCTAAAAATATGAAAAAAGAAAATGTAAAATTTTGATTCATAAGATGGATGGTAAAAAATAGAGGATTAGGGTATCCCGGGGGCACGTCACCCGCATTTACCAAACAGAATAAATCCCTTTGGAAAGAAAAATATCAATGGGGTAACTCGAGGTCATGATGCCCTACCTAAAGAATGCAAGTCTCTGAGGTCCCTTGATTGAATCCCAAGAGCAGGGTGCCCAGCTATTTCCCACACACTGGGCACGCACTCACGACATACATGACCAACAATGGGACTATTCTTTCAGACTCGGTCACCACACAGGTGATGACGACCCTCGAAAGAAGAATATGAGAAATATCTGGGTTGTGATAATTTGGAGAATCTTCAAAAAAATAAATACCAATTAAGTATCTTACTGCAATATTTTTAGAAATAAATACTTTGATATAAAATATTACTTTTAATATAAACATTTTATCAGTCACAGTAAAGAAAGGTTTGCATGAAAATAATGACAAGGACGAACATTTATATCAGCACAATTCACAAATTGGTGTTCTTCCAAACCTACAAAATTTTGCTTGCATTATATTTCTAAGACACCGAAAGAGGTCACAGTAAAAAGGGATTTTTTTAAAAAAATGAAAAGTATGTTTTTTTCAATGCTGTAAACATGGCCAATAGAATCGGGCAAGACAAGAGAACCAATAAGTAACTTATATATATTTATTATATTTGCAGATACAACCTAACACAATACACATATAAGTATATACAAAGAAAATGTTTACAAGTAAAGAATAATAATTTTTCTGTACAAAACGATGACACACAATTCAGATGAATTTTCATGCTTTGTATTTCAGAGATTAAATCAATGAATATACTGCATTTGTCTTAACTAAATGCTCAGAATAAAAATTTCTGTTTTGTTCAATTCCTCAAAAGTGCGACTAATATTTTAAGTGAACCCTTAAATGAGATTTTTGGTTAGAATATTAAGAGAACTATTCCTTGCATATTTCAGAAACAGAAGATTTTTCCTTTGTATGAAGAAGTTAATGAGTTTTCAAATATCCATTACAAGAGAATGCCTTTTTGCATATATCGCAAATGTAAGGCTTTTATTTGATATGAATACTTAAATGTTTATTTAAATCATCACTTCGAGAGAAATCCTTATTACATATTTCACAAGTGTAAGACTTTTCTTTTGCATGAATACACAAATGGGTTTTCAAATGACCCTTCTGAGAGAAGGCCTTATTGCATATTTCACAAATGTAAGGCTTTTCTTTGGTATGAATACGCAAGTGGGTTTTTAAATGTTCATTCTGAGAGAAAGCCTTATTGCATAATTCACAAGTGTAAGGCTTTTCTTTGGTATGAATACGCAAGTGGGTTTTTAAATGTTCATTCTGAGAGAACGCCTTATAGCATATTTTGCCAATGTAAGGTTTTTCTTTTGTATGAATACGTAAATGTTTTTTTAAATTGCCTTTACTGGAGAAACCAGCTTTGCAAAAATCACAAATATAAGGTTTCTCTTGTGTATGAATCAGTACATGGGTGTTTAATTTACATTTTATAGAAAATGATTTCCTGCAAATTTCGCAAGAGTAAAGTTTATACTGTGCATGAATACGTTGATGTTGTGTTATATTTTGCTTCCGGTAAAATGATTTGTTGCAGACACAACAGACATAAGTTCTTTCTTCTGTATGATTTATTAAATGCTTCTCTAAGGCTTTCTTGTGGGAAAATACCTTTTGGCACAATTCGCATTGATGAATTGTTTTCCTAATGGGATTATTTAAATGTGACTTCTTTCTTTCTTGCCTAGTAATATTACTAATTAAATCTTGCTTAGATTTAATGTGAATCTTTAAATGTTCATGAAAGGTTATCTTCGATTTGATTTCCTTATAACAGATATCACACAAAAAATACTTACCATTAGCATCCATTTGTTTCCGAAAATGACTAAATTTTCAACATACAATTTATTTGTAAAAACTAAAGAAAAATGTTTTGTTTTCAGAATTGCCCGATGTCAGTAGAAATTGAAATCTTATCGGATTCAACACTTTAATAAAAACAAGGAAAATAATTGATTGATTGGATTTTTAGAATAAAAGCTGCAAAGGCTATTATCCCAAAATTTAGCATTAATAAAGTTTTGCTTTCCCTTCGTATTAATGGGTTGGAATAAATAAATTGACTACATTTATTTACTGGAGAAAGTAATAATTTCCTAAACGTTTGATGAGTTATTATCGAAAGTATATTAATTCGGTACTTTGAAAATACCTGGATCAAAAATGGCTAAGCATAACCAGACCAAAAAATGTGTCACATATCCTTTCTTGGAGGACATTTGAAAGGAAAGAAGGACCTCTTTTGCAGGCACTGTGGAATGTTAAGGGAAATTTCAAAATACAAAAAAGTCGTTGCCTTGTATAATCTTTATTGGTTTCTGATTCAAGAAAGTATTCTCTAACGTGATTAATAATAAAAAACCTTTTTTTTTTTATCAAGAAAATAAAATTAATATCTGTTCTTCTTGTACATTGGATAAGATCCCTACGTACTGCTAAACTAAAATAACTAAATACACAATTCATAGGTCATAGAGCTTAGAGGTCATAGTCATGGACTTGCAGCCATCGTTTTTCGAAAAATTGAGGTTTCGATCTATCATGCCTCTACAGACCCGCAATTGAATTGAAGAAATTGAAGAAAAGACAAAAATTATTTGACCAGAAGGAGGATTGTAAATAGTATAGGATCACTAGAATAACGCTGGTAAACACGGGGTTGGGTCACCTCAAAGATAGTAAACCTCAAAAGAAAGAAAAAGTTCTCTAGGGTGCATTGGGGTGAATCTGCCATGGCTACAAGTACTTCCTTCGTGTGGCGTGGAAGTTTGGAGAGAGAAGTGCTATTTCAGGTGTCATCTTTGTCACGACCGAGGCTCAAACCTACGAGGTCTGTTGCCAAATGCCCACTTGTTCCTCCTCGGTTCGACTTTAATAAACAATCACATATTTCAAAGTTTAAGTTGTAGCCCACAGATGCGAATTCAAACGAACTTTATCGTCAAGTTTTAAATTACTGAGAAACAACAGATACATCTCGTTAAAACTTTTTTTACTTGTTCAGGCATACTTCTGTACTTAATTTGTGAATTACATTGATTCATGGTGATTTGATTGGCTAAACATATCGCCAGGAACACTAAAACAGTGTAATGTATGGTATGAAGAAGATAAAGAATCCAAGTGCTGATTTCTACTGTAATGGTCTTCTAAAAGTCCACATACGTTGAAAGAAATATATAACTCAAGAGTGTAAGGATGAAGAGTTCTCAAAGAAAAAAGTAAAAAAGAAAAATTAGTTTCCCACGGTGCGCTTTTTTCTAATTATTATTAAATTATTTCTTCAAATATATGAACCAAAATAAAAAATGAGATATTGATTAATGGACAATTGTAAACTTTTCGAATAATAAAATGAACGGAAGTGATAAATTATTAAATTGAATTTATTTCAGCTAAATGTAATTAAAACTAAAGCAAAAAATAAATTCTTAAAAAGAATAATATTTCAGCTTCAAGTAATTTAGAATAAAGTAAACGATAAATTATTAAATTCAATATATTTAAGATGAATGTAATTCAAACTGAAGCGAATGATTAATTTTTAAATTGTATATTGCAACAGCTAAATGTAATTGAAATTAAAGGAAACGATAAATTATTATACTCAATATATAAGATAAATGTAATTCAAATTCAAATTAACGAAGAAAAGAATACAAGTGATCTGATACCCAAAATGTGATCCCAATAGCCATTAGACAATTAGGTTTCTAATAAATAGAAATTAACTGAAATATATTTCGAATAATTGCTATCTAATAACAGATCAATTGAAAAGTCCCCGGCCTACCATAGTAAAACACTTAAAAATAGGCCTCAGTTTCGGCGATCACCTTTTCATTTGACGAAAATTTCTTCCCAGCGAGCATTATTTTGAGATCTGACAAAAGGAAATAGTCACTTGGGGCCAGATCTGGAGAATACGGTGGATGAGGAAGCAATTCGAAGCCCAATTCATGGATATTTGCCATCGTTTTCACTGACTTGTGACATGGTGCATTGTCTTGGTGAAGCAGCCCTTTCTTTTTCTTCAAATGCGGCCGTTTTTCGGCGATTTCGTCCTTCAAACGGTCCAATAACGCTATGTAAGTATCGCTGTTGATGGTCCTTCCTTTTTCAAGGTAGTCAATGAAAATTATTCCATGCGCATCCCAAAATATTGACGCTATAACCTTGCCAGCCGACTGTTGCGTTTTCCCACGCTTTGGAGCGGGTTCATCGTGTGCAGTCCACTCGGATGACTGTCGATTGGACTTCGGAGTGAAATGATGTTTCATCCATTGTCACATATCGACGCAAAAACTCGGGTTTATTTCGCTTGACCATCATCAAACACTGCTCCGAATCATCAACTCGTCGTTGTTTTTATTCAAAAATGAGCTCGCGCGGCACCCACTTTGCACAGAGCTTTCTCATACCCAAATATCCGTGAATGATATGATATACACGTTCAGTTGATATTTTTAGAGTGTCTGCTATTTCATTCCATTTCAATTTACGGTCATTCAAAATCATTTTGTGGATGTTTTTTAATGTTTTCGTCGGTAACAACCACTTTTGGGCTTCTACCATCTTCGGTGCTCATTTCACCACGTCTAAACTTAGCATACCAATCCTTGATGTTTGATTTTCCTGGGGCAGTGTCCGGAAATTTGTCATCAAGCCAAGTTTTTGCTTCAAATGTATTTTTTCCCTTCAAAAAGCAATATTTTATGAACACGCGAAATTCCTTTTTATCCGTTTTTTTTTCACAATAACAAAAGTTGCTTCAATCAAAATGCTATTATTCACAAACTAATGATCCGACAGCTGTCAAATTTATACACGCATCTTTTGAGGGTTAGGGCTAACTAAAAAACATACCGATTTAATTCTGGTAGCGCCATCTATGTGTCAGGCCGGGGACTTTCAAATCACCTGTTACTGTTATAGATGCTCTAAACTAAAAAAAATGAACTTCTTTACTCTTGTAATTCTTAAATTTTTTGAGCAGTAAGAGAAGAAAGATTCTATCTAAGATGTAATTCTTAAGAAAAGAATAGAAAAGTTTTTGTAATCTCTTATATGTTGTTCCCCTTGGTTACAGATTAAAGACGATGAGAGAAGTGTGCATCACTATTGAGGGTGTAGCCTTGTTTGAAACATGGGGGAAATTATCGCAATCCCTGAACAGTTTCAAATAGAATAAATAATATTCATGTAGCGTATTATTTAGTTTTTACCAAGTAATAATTCTGAACAAAGAATTTGATTTAGCGGGGAAGACGATGTCCCTCCCTCCCTTACAATTAACTTATTGGGACGCCACTGGTGGAGGCTCAAGTTGTTATTTGTTTATTTTGCAATTAATACTCAATACACCAAACATTCAATTTTATGAACATAAATGTATATTTTATTTAAATATTTTACAAACATATTAAAAATTGAAAATGAAAGTTTCAGCAAATTATTCGATCTGAAAAATTTTTGCTTTTTGCTGGATTACATTGACATTTTCTATTCCTTTGAAATAAAGGGGATGGGCAGTAGCCTGGTGACCATGGTAACGGACTCGCGGCCGGCAATTTTCATCGAGTCGTGGATTCGAGTCTTGATGTCACAACACACCTGCCGTGTAGCCGGGGCTGATGCATCTGTCTGGTCTCAAAGCCCTCCCGTTGACGTTATGTGGAAGTTAGGAGAGGGAGGAACCAGCTCAGGTGTCGTTTTCGTCACTTGACCGGGTACAAAATTACAAGCTCCGTCGCCAATACGATGCAGAACGTCGCACAGTTTTCGATGATAATAAAACCAATCAAATAAATCATTCAGGAAAAAAATAAGCTTCGTCAAACCGATTCTTCATTGTTTTTCAGATACTGAGGGACTTTTAATGTAAAACACAGCTAAGCCTCAAAGACTTTGCAAATGTGGGGGAGCGGATTGATTCATTGCTTGTTCACGCTTCTCTCAGAAACAACACGAAAGTTATATGCAAACTCTATCAGACGAAGGAACAGAACTCGCCAACAAGACCTTGTAATTTCAAGCCCCTTTTAAGTGACGAATACCATCTCCAAGATTTCACACTTCACCGAAGCTAGGTGTTGTAGCTTTGAGGAATTTAATATGCATCAGCCCTGCTACCCGTTACGAGTTCGTTACCATCACCACAGGTCATTAAGGACATGGGGTAGTTTTGGCTACTATATCTGCAATATATGTTACGTTTGTACCATGGAAAAAAAATAAATGTTGACAAGGATATGTTATATCTTGAATAAATCTATATTATCTATATTTTATGTTATATCTATATTATATGTTACGTTTTTATCAATGAAAAAAGTGAAAGTTGCCAACTTTCTGTTTGATCTTGAATAAAAAAAAATTCGCAATTTTAATAGGCTTTTTGATTTTTTGGTGAAGAAAATAAATTTTGTTTATTGTAATCTTGATTGCTTAACGCATATGATTTTTACATAATGTGTTTTAAACGTAAAATAAGGTTAAGCCTAGAAGATCTCACACAGTGCGGACAGGATTGATTGATTATTTGTTAATGTTTATTCTGCACGAAGAAGCTGCAAGAAGTTAATTGGCAAAACGTATAAAATAGAAAGACAGATCTAAACAACAAATATTTAGAATCTAACATTGCTTTTCCTCCAACTGAATTTTTGATTGATTGATTGCTTGTTAACAACGTAATTTTAAGCAACATGAGGGCTACAGACGGTGGAACTCGTAACTTTAATCCTCGGTAAAGTGACTTAAGCAACACCTGAGCTGGTACCTCTCTATTCAAATTTAAACGTATCAACATCGCCAGATTTTGGGACCTCCACACGATTTTTAGTGCATTAGCCCCTTTTCACTGTTTAATGTTCTTAATATTTCTACAAAGTTTATTATCTTTAAGCAATGTTTTCTCAACTTCTTAGAATTTTTTTAGCACATTTCTGCACATCGACTTAATGGCAATGAAGTGTACCTAACAAATAAATAGTCTGGTGTTATTTGTAGGTAACGATAAAAAAGTGATAGAGCAATAAAGTAATAGATGACACGTAAATCAATAATAATATAACAAGGATTTAAAGTTAAAATTTTGTTCGCATTTATTAAGCGTTAAAAATATGAATTAGTAAGAAATAAGTTGCAAACGAAATAAATGAACAAACATAGTGGCCACGTTAGCCTAGTGGTCATGATTTCGAATTCGTGGTTGGCGGTTTTCGTTCAATCGCGTGTTCGAGATTTGGCCGCAAAGACACGCCGTAAAGCAGGGGGTGATACACTTAAATCCGTCGTGGCGCAAAAGCCTCCTAGAAGTAAGGTGTTGAAGGCAGGAGAGGGATGTCAGATCAGGTATCGTCCTCGTCATTTGTCTGCGATTCAAAATGACGAGGTCCTTCTCCAATAGCCCTCGCATTGCTTCTTGTAAGACGGTAATAAAAACCAAACTAAAATAAAAATGAACAACGATACAAATTGAAATTACAAACACAGAACTAAAATAATTGCATATACGAAAAATTTCCCTTAGGGTTTAATTACTGTTGATTATAAAGTAGCAATTAGTTTCTTTCAGAGAAATATTAATTTGTTTTTTGTAATAAACATCAAACTAGGAGCAGCACTCACTATTGTTCACGG
>BMAW01096439.1:0-22500 GCA_019974015.1 Nephila pilipes
TATTTTCGAATAATACACACCCACCCATTTATTTGGCTGGTAGATGTCTTATATCGCATATGAAAATGCAAATAAAACAGATAAAATAGTAATATGACCGAAACTACAAGCTAGTGTGTAATGAGAATTATAATAATGTATTTTTAATTCTATTTTTGAAACAAAAAGAGCATGCAAATTTATTTATTAAAAATTTTGTTTCATGAAACAATGAAAAATTACTTAATATATTTTATAAATAACATCATCTTAAGTTATCAAAATAATATTTAACACATTAAAATGATCGATATATTTATGTCAGTGGATAGGAAATACATTTTAACTTTATAAAAAAATAGCCTTTATATATATATATATATATATATATATATGTAAAAGACTATTTTAATTAATATGCATACACGGATTTAATATCATTAGAAAGAAATGGTGTTATGAACTAAATAATTAATAATTCATAAGATATTGGAACAAAGTATAAATATAGTTGAATATTATGAATAAAAAGTAATGAATACAAAACTAAGAGAAAAAAAATTAGTAACATTTTTCTAAGGATATATTTAATCTAAATTTTTATTGTATGCTTTATTTTTATGTTTGAACAGAATATTGTTGTAGAATAAAATAATTTATGGTATATTTGTGATTATTTAATATTTTGTTTTATTATTAATGTGATTATTAATTGTCTTTAATCCCTTAATTTGATTTTTTGTTTTTAAACGCTGACATTGCTTTTGTACCACAAAAATTTATATAGTTTCAGAGTTACAACAAAATGGTAATAAAATAGGCATTAAAGTGAAATCCGATGAAATAGTCAATTTATCGTAGAAAATTAAGTTAATCATACCGTTCAAAGTTATTTTTACGGGTAATGATGTTAGTGTATTTATAAAGATCTTTAGAAAGGCTTTTAAAAAAGAAAAAGTCTTTTATAATTCAAATAAATTTATCTTAATGCAATATTTCTAGTAAAAATCATTCCAGTACAAAAATAATTTTTCATTCTTCTCCTTTAGGGCTGCTCTTAAGGATTGGATGAAGTTTCAAAAACTTGAAAGTAAAGTTAATTGATTTAGCATTTATTGAATTTAGTCTAATACATTTATGAAATTATGAAAACTGATTACTTGATATTACTTTTTCTCTCATTTTTATGAAGCACTAAAAGATATTTTATGCAAAAAGTGCGGGACTAAAATGAGGTATCGAATATATATATATATTTGAAAAACAAATAATTGCCACTTACTGAATGCAGTTTACTTCTATCGGTGATCTATGATGTTGTTTTGGTTATAAGTTCAGCTGAATCATCTTTTCCTAAAATCATCGAATGAAAACAAAACGTTATTCCAAAAATGCTGAATAAGTATGCTGCGGCTCCTGGGGGCGAGATTGGAATAACAGTACTTAACGAACCACTGAATTTCCTTCAGGCTCCTTAAAATGATCGCTAAAAGTTATTATGTACATTATTTTTATGCAGAAGAAAAGAATACTTGTTATGGACCCTAGCAAAGATTAGAAAAAGTTTCCTCAACTTTTATTCTTGAAAGTAATACCAATTTATCGGCTACATCTTTTTCTTAATTCCGTTGATTATTTTATTTTTTTAAGAAACTACATACTTGCTATATAATAATAAGATAAATTTATAAATAGTATGTTAGTAATCAAATTACTGAAGAATATAAAATGCTAATAAGTAGTTTATTTCTTTAAATTTACTTATTCTGTATAGGCGTGGCTTAAAATAGAACCGAAAACCGTATAATTATATATATAATTAACATGCATTTCTCATAAGTTAAAATCGTTTTTCTTGCTATTAGAATATATTTTAAAAGCAAAAATTCAATGCAGTAATGCATTGGTTAAAAATATGAAAATTTCATTGTTTTGAGATCTAAATATTGTTACCTATTTGTAGAAATTTCTGTGTTGGAAATATTGACAATTTTTCGAATTTTTTCTAGTAAGAAGTTTGTCTTATTTTCTGACAGAAATCTATTTAAGCTTCTAATTTATTTAATCACAAGCTTATAAATTTATATTAAATTGTATCTACCCAGAATCTAAATCAGTGAGGAGATTTCCCTATGCCTTTATGCCTGCCAGTAAAATATCTAAAGAAGCCTTTTTCGATTACCATGTGATCTGAAGAAATTCTTGCATATAAATTTCAAGCAAAAAATTTCCATCTTTTTCTTTGTAGCCACTAAAGTGAAATGACGTATCTGGTGTTTATAATTTCTCATCATGTTAATGTTTCTCTTTTTTGCAAGAGAAATAAATTCTTAATTCAAAATTTCCATGCTTCTTAATTATGGAGTGAATGAATTACAAATTAACTACAAAATTTAGTTTCATTCAATCTTACACACACAAACGCACACTCACAAATAATATATATATATATATATATATATATATATATATATATATATATATATATATATATATATATATACTGGTGATCAAAATTATGAGAATTTTCCGATTTGGTTGATTATTTCTAGAGCTACTGGACAGAATTTTATGAAATTTGGTGTGTACATAGGATTGATATAATACAAAAATAACCTTTCAACAATTGTAGAATACACAAGCATTATCGTGCGTAATACTCATCGGAGTCGCAAGGTATGAAACATTCTGTTGCAGAATAGATAAGAAAAATTGGTTAATAGGGGGTATGGTCCATTCTTACAAATATACAGGCCTCACAACGTGATTTCATGCTGGAAATAAAGGAGTTTTTGAGTTCTGGCGGCAATTAGTCCCACTTGTTCAGAAAGGCTGTTTTCAGGTCTTGGATGGTTCTTGGAAGCGCCTTGTGAATTACAATTGCCCTCTCCAATGCGTCCCATGCATGCTCCATCGGATTGAAGTATAGAGAACTGGCTGTCCAACAAATCCATCGAATATCCTCACTTTCCAGAAATTCGTTGACCAGCTGAGCTCTATGTGACCTCACGTTGTCATCCATTAATCAGAAATCAGGATCAATTGAACCCCAGAAAAGGCGGATAAAAGGCCTCTTTTTTATACCTCTCAAGAGTCGCAGTGCCTCTTTCAAGGACATGGAGGTGTGAGCGGCCATCCGAAAAATGCCTAACCAGACCATCAAGCCTCCGTAACCGTAATGGTCGATTTCTTGGACATTAGAAGGCAGGTAATAGGTCACTGGTTCTCTCGATATGAAAGTACGGTGAAAATCACAGGTTAGGCTGAACCGGGACTCATCAGTGAAGAGAAAGACACCCATTGATTCTTGCTCATATCTGTATGATCTTTTACTGCACTCTCCTGTTCGCAGAAGTGAGAGGGACGGAACAACAGGTCTGCTTGAAAACAGCCTTTTGTCATGAAGTCTTCTGGAAACAGACACATTTAAAATTCGGGTTATTGTGGCATCCCTGTTACTCCTCGCTGTAATGGACAAATTGTGATCTTCTCCGTCCGACCTTATCCAGGCTTTTTCTCGACGGACGCGGTATTCGTAAACTGTTTATATAATTTTAAAGCTGGATGTCAAATCGAATTCTCTGAAAATCTGGATTTAAGACTGGCCTGTTTCTAGCCTACACACAATCGCCACCTCATTCCATCATTTAGAAGTTGGTGCTTACTCAGTTTTACTGTTTCAATTTTAATTTAAACGATTGTTGCAAAAAACACCTCGATATTTGGCGAAATGCACTAGAGAACGAAATGCTGATTTTGGCACGCACGCTTAAAAATCATTTTTTTTCGACTAATTCTACACTTATATTCGTATACGCTTGACAATTCAATGAGTAAGATTTGCATCTTTGTTTCGAAACAGTAATGTTACATTTTGTTCAATCCTTTTCATGAAATTCTAAAATAGAGGCAATTTTTTTTTTAATTTTTAACACCTGTATATATATATATATATGTATGTATGTATATATATATATATATATATATATATATATATATATATATATATATATATATATATATATATGCATTCTCTGATGGTTAATAAAGTACATTGTGTGTCCTCATCTTATATTTCTTAAATTGAAATTGAAATTTAAGGATTACTTAAGGGGGATTTAAGAGAGATGCTGAGTTTAATAGTAAGGTAAATAAGACACAAAAGTAATTAATTTTAACTTTTAATAATTTTAAGACATAATTAAATCTAATTTTTAGGTTCATTTGCTTAGGTGCTTTAGAAAAAAAAAACGAATCACATTTTTATCAACACCATATTTGTTTTAGTTTCTAATCGCGAAATGAGTTTCATAATAGATAACTAAACTGAATGCCTGCTTCATGATAATAAAAAAAGAGAGAAACAGTGTGTGGAGCAGCTCCTTCTTATGAGTCAGTAAAATATCAACATTATATTCTCATTGTAATATGGCATATTGATAATAAGTACATCGTTGTTGATTAGTGTTATATATTTTTTCAGTTAGCTAATTCTTTTCGTTATAGTTTCTATCTTTTGAGTTCAAATCCTTCTTATATGTTTCGTTGCTTAATACTTGTAGTTATTTGATATCTTTTCTTTGTATGGCAAGAAAAGCCGGGAATAAGCGCAACTTTTCCAGGAAAGAATTTATTATATATTAATAAATAAAATTTTCATATCGGATATTTTCCATTTTGATGTCTCCTTTACTAATATAAGTACATAAGGGATAATAGCTGTTGTTACTCCATCTCCCATAAAACCAAGCATTTAATCAGTGGGTCATAAATTTGGCTATAAGTCACAAAGAGAAATTTTCTGTGCTTTGAATAATTCTTACTTCTGGATGACTTCAGGTTATTGAAATCTTTGAAGCAAAAAAAGACCACTGAAAAGAATAATAATATTTATGAAAGAGTGATGTTACTTGTAGGATATTTAATGTTGTATATTTGCCGACAGACTAAACGGAAAAGCATCAGAACCAAACGAATTCTTTTGGTATTTATTGCATTTTTACTATCATTGAATTCTATTTTGATCACGAAATTAAAGAAACTCTTTTATGTATATTTCAAAAATTTTACTTGCTTATGTCATTAATAAATATGTAATTTTTGGTAGTGAACATAATATCCACTTATGAGGCTTTAAAATAATAATCATTTGTGAAAGAATGAAAAGTGAATATAATATATATTGAATATAACTTTTATTCTCAAACAAATATTGATAACTTAAAGTCCGCATAGCATGTATATATATATATATGAGATATAGATTATATTTACTAAATTCTTTCTTTAAGAATTTAGTAGAATTTAGAAACAAAAATTTTATTCTGCAAAATTCATTGAAAAATAATCAATACATTAACAAATAAATCGGTAACCTTATATTAAAAAGATATTGCCTTACATTAAGAAACAGTCAATTGAATATAAGCCAAAAATGTGTTTAAATTACATTATATAAATATATATTTATTTAATTCATAAGTAAACTATTAACTAAAAGTTATAAATATTTTAAATAAGAACAACCTTAAACAGCGAAACAAAAATCAATAGAAAATAATTATAATAATAAAGAAGCATAAATAATGTAAGTTAATACTGTTCCACACTTTGGAATTAAAAATTATGTGTAAAATAGTTTCACGAATCTAACCATCACATATTCAGAAATTGCAATATCATTAAATGAATTGATCAAGAAACTTAGAAACCCAAATAGAAACTAGTTTCAACAGTTTAAATATTAAAAGAGGAAGATAACATAGTTCATCTGAAGGAAAAAAAATTATATACTTTTAAACCACACACGGAAAACATTTTAATAAACCAAAGGAAGTTAAGCAATTACCATTCTAAATTGATTTTTAAAAAAATAACTTACTTTATAATTTCATCCTTCAGATGGGAAACAACTTATTTGTTTCATAGTTTGTGATTCTAAAGGTCAATTTCATTTCCTGTTATTAAATAACATTTAGGCTATATGACTGAAATATAAAATTATAACAATTATCTGTAATATGCATTAAAATTACGAATAGAAATCCGTTATAAACGTCTTAAATAGTAAGAGTTGTGAAACTTACTGTTTCTAATCTGTTGAAATAAAATAAAAATAACACGCGTTTTTTTTTTTTTTTGCTCTTGTTCTAAATTAGTTTCTACATCATAACAATAACAAAAAGATGAGTACAACATTCATCATGGTTAATTAGTTCATTTGAAAATTTTGTATCGTAGTTCATATTTCTAGAGTGAATGAATCATCATTTAATTTTTTAGTATTTTGTTGTAACTCAAATATATTTTCAACTTTCTATTTAGTGAATATCCCCGCATAGCCTTATAGTTTTGAATTTCTACCTGTTCATACAAAAGTTAAATATTAAATTCTCCATATTAGATTTTATTTTACCCTAAAATAATTGTGTTGTTAAATTTATTTAAGCCTATAATTTTGTCAATAATTTTGATAAAACGTTTAACGATCAACAATATTTTAAGTTACAAATAAAATGATAAAATGAAACTAAAGGATTCACATTTTTATCATCATCAGAAAAATCAATCCATTTCTGTTAATATGGCCCCTCAACAATTTATTTATATTTGAGAGTAATTGAATGCTTTAGAAAAAAACAAATTAAATATTATATACGGCTTCTTTTATACGGATGTATAGCTTCTTATTTGATATAATAATTAAAATGATTTTAAACACATTTAAAGTATATTTATGATTTCAATCCTTAGAAAGATATTTTCAAACTTTGAAAAGGAGAGAAACATATTCGCTATACAAATTTATCGAATTTATCTTTTCATATTTAAGAAATTAAAATTTCAATTGCGTTAATATTTAAAAATGTATTAAAAATTAGAATTAAAAAGAAATTCATTTGTATAAGCAATAAATTACTTTCTCTTCTCTTTTCTGGCCTTACAAAAATTATGCCTTACAAAATTAATCGAATTTTGGAGAATCTAGAAAATAATTCTAACTATTTTAAAGTCTTCTTAAAAATGTGATGTAACTTATCTAAATATTACTGTTTTACTGGTATTAGAAAAAAAAAGAATTTTTTATTTAAAATTTATTTAAAAAAACACTAAAAATCTATAAAATTAAGTTTGTTTGAATCTTTTGATATTTTCTACAGTATATATTCAATTAAAAGTGCAGAGTAGAATTATTACTTGAAATGTAAAAAAAAAACAAGTTAATCATTTTAAAACACTAACCGATTTTATAACTTTGAATATACTTATTCAATCTTGTTAATAATAAAATAGAAATTTATCACAATATATTAAATCAAGACTTTCAAAAATATTATGCACAAAATTGCAAGGGCAGAAATTAAATTTTAATTAAATGCTTTATAGAATGCTTGTTCATAATTCAAATTATATTTATAATATTTTTTGCAGAGAAACATAGAGCTCATGAAAAAGAAAACAAAATTTGTAAAATGCTGATAGATTTAAGAGAATAAGAAAATTGTAACAGTGACTAATGGAATAGCGCTATGAATAACTTTTAAAACAAATATTTGTTTGCTTTCAATTATATCTCGAAAGGAATTGAAACATTAAAAATAATTAGTAATTCGAAGTGCAAATTAATTTTGCAGTTTATTAAATACTTGTTTAGTTATGAACTAGACATAAAACAAACAAAATCGTGTATTATATAGTAAAAAGTTAAGTTCAACAATTGAATTCTAAATTTAATTTTTTTTTCTAAAATTTATGACCAAATAGATTGGCTATATATGACAAATATTATTTAAGACTACCACGTTGTTATTATTTGTATTTCATAGTTTTGACTGCAAAACATATCAAAATAAAAAATATCAATTTGTCTGAGTATCAATTCATAAAATATGGTTAGTTTTTCAAAAGGAGAAAATTATGAATTTTTGATTGAATTTATATAAGAAGGTAAATAAATAAATTTTAATTTGTAATTAAGTTTGAAATATGTTTTGCACTTTTCTTACATTTTTTTCAAATAATACACACATGATTATTGAAAATAGCATACCAAGAAGGGAGCTTCGGATAAAATGTAATTAAATACACGTTATGATACAGATAAAGGATTCATTTGATTTCAACATTAAGACTATTATGCAAATGCAGATCTGTTTTAATTGCACATCAGACCTTCCTTCTGCAATACATGCCGCAAAAGGATTCGCAATAGCGTTGACTAAACACCGGATGTTGTCCTGGGACCGATAAGCGCACAAATGTTGCACATCTACGTCCAATTCATATATTGAGTGATACGGTGGTATCTAGCGTTTCATCTGGTACCACAAATATTCTATAGATGAAGGCCGGGAAGGGGATGCCTATGATAAAATCTGAACATGATGTAGAAAGTTTTGAGCTACTCGTAATGTAAGCAGAACAGTAATTTTCTGCTGAAAATTTGCCCCCGGGAAATCCTTTAGAAGTGATCACACGTGGGGTTTGAAGAATATCAGCAATGCAACGCAAGTCCATTAATGTTCCTCGTTCCATATTTAAATTGTTGAGGCTATCATTGGTTATGGCTCACCAGACCATTACACTTGTTGTGCGGATACTTTATCTCGTGGCAACATTAGTGGAATAGTACCGTTCTCCAGGACACCTACATACCTGTTCGAAGTTATCATATGTCTCCAAAATGAACCAGGATTCATCGCTAAGCACCCCATTTTGCCGATATGGGATATTCCATATTGCTCTGGTTAGCATCACTGTTGAGGTTGTCTTAAAGTTTCAGTGTTAAATGAATCATATTAAAAGAGCACTAGGATAGCAGATTAAATTCCGCAAGGGGTCGGGAATAAGTATTTTGAACTATTAACAGCCTTATATATGATCGTATCGTGAAACGAAACAATGTGAGATCCATCTTCACGTACAGTATGATCCTTTGTTCCTCTCGCCTCGTCATCTTCCAAGTCACTTCAGTCCTAGTTCTTCTAGAGAGGCAAAATATCCTACCCACTACTCTCAGCATGTTAAAATGGTACACTGCGAACAACTGACCTGGTGAGCAACACGGAGTGTTAACCAGCCAACGGGTTTCATAATGATAATCAGGACCCTTTCAAACTTGATTAACTATACGAAATAGCTTCTCATACATCTGCCTGTCATTTTGTAATTATTAAAGACCTCCCAGAATCAGAATTTGATTGTTATATTAATGAATATTCCACTGTATACCGGTTTATTTAGAAAATACTTTCTAATTGCAGCACCTTGCATAATGTAAGGTCATTCTTATTAGCCTCAAACTTGCATCGCCATCATATACGATATCAATCAACAACTTTGCAAAATTTCGCCAAAGTAGCCCGGTTCCTTCTGGGTGTCCTGTTTTCAACATTCCTGAGTGTTAACATTATTAACATACTAGTTCTTTGAATACTTTTTCGAATTTAGCGTAATAGACGAATGAGATATGCGAACACATCGAATGCAATTCTCATTACACAAAATTGCAAAACAATTTTGATTTTCTCTCCCAAAACAATAAACTCCTTGATCTTATAAAAATAGAGGGACTATTTAAAAGTATAAACCACGTTTTCTCAGTGTAGAATAAAGAAGTTTCACATGTTTTGTGCCTAGAAAGTGTAATCTCGAAATTACATCATACATATTATGAATCTATCATAAGTTGAATTCAATTCAACGTGTAATTCATTAATTTAACTGTAATGTCTTTGAAAGTAAAATGAATTTATTTCATTCCAATTTGAAATAATCCCTACTTTTTTAAAATCAAAGAAATAGAAAACATTTTCTTTACTATTGAGATATTTGTTTATTTGTGAGTGTTTTTTTTTTTTCAAAAAAAGGCATCAATAAGCATAAATAATTATGCATGAGCCATTAATATTAAATTGTTTTATTTACATTTAAAAGACATGTACTTAAATTTAGGTACATCTTCCATGACATCTACTGTAATCATAACCTTGGCAATTTGCCAAGAATTGTAACTTCTAAAACTATTTTGATGCAATTTTAATATTTTAAGATTTTACTATTTAAATTTCATTTGCTTTTTATTCAAATATTGTTTAATACTTAAAATTTGCGAGTGTTTATAAGAAAAAAATTTACCTTTATTGTACATGAAATAGCATCATTTTGTGATGCGAAAATTTAACCATTATTAATGAAATAGAATTTGAGAAAATGTACCAGATTCATAAATAAAAAAAACCTAAGTTTTGAGAAACACACATGCACGTGTATTGTTTTATGTAAATTGGCACTTGTGCTCACAATTTTAAATATAAAATTTTGTTCGATCTATTTGTCAAATTCTTATGAATAATACATGTAAATAATCAGCAAAGCATCCTCTCCTTCTTAACATCCAATCAAAGCGGCAAAAGTTGAAGATGTTAGATACATTACGTGACAATTTTTAGCGTGTTAGATACATTATATGGCAAATTGTTCACAAACGCATTAGGACAGTAAGATATTTGATCATGTTTTATTCTCAAGCCTTAATAGGGCTAAAAAATTAAGGTATCAAAAAATGTTATACGTCTTTACGGGATCAATATCTAATAGTG
Source organism: Nephila pilipes (assembly GCA_019974015.1). Taxonomy (NCBI): domain Eukaryota; kingdom Metazoa; phylum Arthropoda; class Arachnida; order Araneae; family Nephilidae; genus Nephila; species Nephila pilipes. Next base: position 10,581 of record BMAW01096439.1, read on the forward strand.
GTTACGTGGCTTCCAAAAAGGCGAGTTTCATCCGCAATTCTCAGTTATAATTAATGTATTTTTTAGAATTGTGATGTTTAAAATAATTTTAGTTCAAAATAGTTGAAAATAATTTTAACTCAAAACCAGATATCCAGCTTTCAATTTCTTTGTCCTAAGTAACAAATATGTTTGTTAACTTCGGCCTGTTTTAATTAATTTGACACTTAAAAAAACCAGTTTCATTTTTTTATACTACTTTACTTTTTGAAAGAAGGCCTGTTTATGTTAATCTACTATTCAACGGGATTACAACCATTAATGAGTCACATATCATGTTCTACAATCAACGTCCTATCTATTCTAGTAGAAATCTGCCACCTGAAGGGCTTATCATTGCAGCACGGATATTTTGACTACATTATCCTCGTTATGACACTGACAGTCTGAATGCTTTTCAAGTGAATAAACAGATGGTAGTCATTGGGCAACTAATCAGGGTTATACTGAATGAAGTCATGTTATTCCCATCCATATGATGCGTTGAAATATCGGGTTTGATATCCCACTAGTTCGGGCATTGCCATGAGTCTAAATAATCCTTTTAATGAGCAGGACACGCCTTTTGTTTTGGATTACACAATGCTAATTCGTTAAGGTGTCACACTATATTTCAGACTTGATTATGTCACCTAGAGGCAAGAAATTCATACGCAATGTCTCATGACTCTCCCAAAATACAGTGCACTTGATTTTGCGAGCAGAACACAGAACGAGCAGAACACTACATTTCTCATCATGAGAATTATTACGGCACTATTTAAATGATAGTAAATTGAACCATTTTTTGAACCATGCTATCGTGTCTTCTTTCATTCTTAACCAACCATTCTTTCGAACTATGTTTTTTGTCTGTACTTAATTAAGACTTGTGTATGAAAATAGTTTGCTTGAATTTTAATTTTTTTTGCGTGATATTGAATGCCCCTATTCTATGGATCATTGTTTACTTTTCCAGTGGTACGTGAATCACATGTCTACGTAATTTATTCATCTACTTGAGAAATTTAGCAGATTTAACATCTTTCACTTGCAAAAAATAAATCATAGCGTGAATTTTACGATAAATTGGTTTCCCAATTGTGTGAAGCATTTCAAATGCTCACAAGCAAATGAAAGCACTTACGAATGCTACCATGCGGTAATCTGTGACTAACCAACAGATATAAGTACTCAGTGATAGAAAAGCTGTAGCTGCAATATTTAGAAACGGTACTTACTTAAAACCCTAACGAGTATAATGAAATGTTGTGTTAATACTCATTATAAAATGATGTTTGCTCCATGTGATCTGAAGTAATATCCATCTCTATTATTTTATTCTATAAAATATTACTTAAAGTTAGAGACGAGTGATTAAGTATACTAAAAAAAGGTTACAAACACTCATAATATGTATTGCAATGTAAATATCTTATACTTTAAATATAACTAAAATTTAAGTAATATAATAAATCATACATTCTTTCATAAATTCGTGTTAAATTAAAAGCAAAAACTTTTATATATAATATCAAGTTAGACATGGTAACCAAATGTTAACGATGAATTTTTCTTTCCTCCTTTTTTATTATAATAGGACTTTTTCTAGTAAAACAGTAACTTGTCTCCAAATTTAATCTAATTACTATAAAAAAGAACTTTGAGGTCAACTATTTTCTCCTGAACTCCTAGATGAAGATTTTTGAAATAAAATTGTGTTGTTACGTGATGGAATCTAATTACATGAAGAAAAAAAAAGATGATGACATTAAGAATGAGATTTTTTCATTGATAATAACTGTTCGTTTAGGTACCGTAGAATCGCCAGTTAAATGAATTTCCCTTGGTACAACCATTAAACGGATGTACCTTCAGGATATTCCATTCATTAGGAGTTTTTTAAAGCAAAATATAGGATAAGGAAACTTAACTAGCTGAAAAGGCCTCCAAGCTTTGCTCCAAGACGAAATAATAAAAATGCTCTCTCACACACACATACATCTTTATAACGAGTTTTGAGGTGAACTCACCAAACAAAGGAACAAGATATTGTTTGCGTTTTACGGAACCTAAACTCTAGTTTTATGCTATCACCATAAAAATCTAGCAATTGATTGCAACAAGGGTAAGATTTCAGCCTAAATGTTGAGGAAAAAACTGAAGCATCGGAATGTTTCTTTCTGTATGATCTAAATAACAAGTTTATTCACTTCCAAAAGATGTACTGTTTGCTTTGAGTAGTAAAAAAAAATAAGAATGTGATACTGTTTTAACAATGCCAGAAATTTTATTTGTATTCTAGGTTGAAGCTTAAATTTCCAAAAAGGATTTCTTCCGATGTTTACGGGTGTAAAATAGTGTTATTATTCTTTTGAGCTACAGTTATAACTTTATTATATGTATAATATCTATTTAGAGAACCTTTATAGAGCTAATATAAATATTTCCTAATACTATATTTTTTATAAAGTAGTTTTATATAAATAAACTATTATTATTTTTTTTTTGCTAAATGTCTCGAAATTTTGGATGTCAACTATATATAGAGAGAGAGTTTGAAAAAATTTGGATTTATTCTTTCATTTTGTAGTAGAGCAAAAACTTTCTTTATCAACTTGTACACATATGAGACAAAAATAAATTGTTTAGGAAAAAAAAAGAAGAAAAATAAAGTAAAGCTGTTTGAAATTTGCATCATGAAATATTCTTAAGGTCTTATAAATGACATATTGCTAATCAATCAGAAAATTCTAGACTTTCGAAATTGCCAAGTTTCTTTTAAATTTGATTGTAAAGTTCTATACTTGTCTATGCTTTAATTCATAAAATTAATGATATAAAATGCTTTAATTTATAAAAGTAATGATATAAAATGCTTTAATTTATAAAAGTACTTTTTCGTAGAAACAAATATAGTAATATTTTCCAGAAAGAAATCATAAAATTTTTAAAAATATGTGAATTCTTTTCTGATATGATAGAAAAAGGAAATGTCTTTTTAAGAAATATTCCAGACCCATGAAATATAATTTTGTTTCTAAAAGGATCGAAAGTATATTTTCCAAAACTATTTCCCTATGAAAACAACATTTACTTCTAAAAGGGAGAAGTGTCTTTTGAATAAATATATATATAATACGAAATGTTATAAGATTTCCAACAATACTTTATGAAAAGTATACATAGTAGATAATCAAATGACTACAATTTATGAAGTTAACTGAATGCAACCGTTTTGAAACGATTATAAAAATTAAGTGTTTATGAAAGAAATACATTTCTGAAAGAAAAATCAGTGAAAAAAGAAAAGTAAACTTTGACATAGACCTATTAAATTTATTTTATTTTCTTTCCTGCAGTTACACATCTAATACAATTTACACAGTTCAAAATTAAAATAATAATATCAATAATACTTATTTGATGTTTTATTCTCATTAACCATTTCAGAGATTAAGGAAATAATTTAAAAAAAACGTTAGATAAAATATATCATAATTTTGTAAAAATGCTGTTTTGTGTACGATGAAAATGTTCTATACTTTTGCAAAGCATTTGATAATTTTAGAATTATGACACATAAAAAGAACAAAATTATAACTAATAATCACGTTAACGTTATGTGTAACACTCATTGAAAGTTCCATGGGATCCTTTGTAAAATAAATTTGAAAATAATAAGAACTAAGTGTTCATTCTGCGTAATTGAATTGTTGCGAAAATTTGGATAAAGAGATGCCAGCTGGAGTGTCGTACTTGTCATTTGATCAAGGTTCAAAATTTACGAGTTTCGTTGCCAATAGCCCTTATATTTCTTCTAAGTACTATGTTAATTTACAATCAATTAATCTGTATATATTTTAAATGAGTCCCTTAAAAATGGGTTAAAAGGAAAACAATTTAAAGGTTGGGAGTATTTTTTACTAAACGTAAATGCCAGAAAACAATCAATTAATCGTTTTTTTATTTCTTTATATCGTACGTGTTGATATGCATCACGATCATACAAGAATCTTTTAGAGCTCTTGATTCGAATAGACAAACAAATTCATTGTCTTAAAAAAAGTTGCACTTTAGAGGGATAATTAGATTAAAATAATATTTGAAAATATGTTTGTATTAACTAACTAAAAGAAATGGTACAAGAAATTGAGCGTTGTCATGACAAAATTTATAGACCAGTATATAAACCAATGGAAACTCTTAATAGTATGTTGGGCCCCCTATATTTCTAATTTTTTCTATTTATATAGTAGCATGGAGTCATAGACGCTAATGGTTTCTTGGCTCATCGCATTCCATGTAGATTGAAATTGATCACGCAGATGTACTTGAAGGTATGTGTCACGTTCATACAAGGATTTTAAGAGTCTTTCAGAGTTTTGAATTACAATAGACAAAAAAAAAATTCACTGTCGTAATAAAGGTTGCAATTAGGAGGAATTATCAGATTAATATGATATTTGAAAGTGTGTTAGCATTAACCAAATAAGAGAATTGATAAAAAAAATAAGCTTGATTAGACAAATTTATTGATTAGTTTATAAAACAATTAAAACTCTCAAAATAGTACGTTAAGTCACCAATATTTCAAATGTATTCTACTTCAAATCGTAGATTGAAATCGTAAACACATGGCTGACATTTCAAGATGACCACATCCCTTGTAGATCTTAGAAACTTTGTAGTAACGGTGGGGTCTCACAGACGGCCGATAAAATCCCATAAGCGTTTACAAAAAGAAGGAAAACCGTTCAAAGGAATTCACGAGTTATAACTATTGGACCTCAAAGGGGTTATTATGAACCTCAGAGGTGAATAAATATCTTACGAAATCATATCACATGCCATTATAGTCGATCAAGAAACTGACACCGTTATCTCTACGCAGAGTTGCGGTTTTCATCCTCACCAAGACAAAAGCGAGACTCATCATCAAACACATCCTTTGTCATTTCAAATTGATTCATACTGCTCTTTCATGTCACTGTAACCGTCTAAGACGCCTTTGTTGTGATATCAAGCCCATTCGTCGCAGTAGTCTTCGTGCAAGAAATCTAGAATCATGGAGTTATCAGCTATTGGTACTGGCATTTACAGGATGATGCAAAGAAGGCGTCACTGTTAGCGTACAACCCGGTATTGAGGTAGTTGGCGTGTTTCGACTTACCGTACAACTTTTTAATCTTTCCTACTTCCAGTCCATGTAACTCTCCTCGAATCTACTGTTTGTGAGTCATAACTTCTTTATACGAAATTCCGCCTAAAGCGTGTAATTGTAAAATCTCCACGACCAACAAAACGCACAAACCATTCATGCAGTCTTATGATGGGATCCTCACAAATGTTTTAATGTTCAAATGACTGCCAATTTCTTCCTATAGCTATTCTGAACTTTAAGGAAATGCGTTGAACCCAAACATACTAGTTAATTTCAAAATTACGCATTGCAGAAGAAGATTTAAAAATCCTCAGTGATGTTGTACGTCACGTGTTTGCTAGCGAAATTGGAGGCACGTGATGGAATCTTTAATCATAAATACTCATGTAATAGTCCAGAAAGTTTAATGACAAATATTGAGGTGTTGAAACAGACACATTTGATTAACATGACATGTAGAATATAAAATTGAACAATTATATGATAGACTAGTCAATCCATGATAAATTGATTACAATTTGAATTATTATGAACGACACTAATCATTTGCAACACAAAATATTCCTTTTATTTAGAATAAAGTCACCATAAGTAATGGAAAATAAAATGAAAATGACTTTAGCGAAATAAAAACATTTTTTAATATTTACAGAAGCATACTTTTAAAAATAACAACTGGAAACTAGTTTAATTTTTGTAATTACTTTATAAAAGTAAAAAATAATTTACTTTTATAAAATAATTTTATAAAAGTAAGAAAAAAAAGGTTTCAAAATAGCATTCAGTTTTGGAATAAATGTAATGCATTTTTTTACCCTTATCTTAAACAGGTTAATATGTAATATTGAATTCAATTATCAAGGAATTAAAAGAAACAAAGAGTTTTACGACATATTCTGAAGCAAACTACTTCAGTTTGAGCTTGCAGCTATTTTATTGCTCAATATTATTACACTATGTGGTAAATCAGAAAATATATTTTCACTCTGGTCTAAGAAATAAATATAATGTGCATGACATCTAATTTTTGATGAATTATTTTCAAAATATCAAGCTAACAAATACAAAATTTAATATATATTTTCTTAAATGTAAAGGAAGCAAAATTCTGAAAACGGGCCAATAATAATGTGAATTACCCTGGTATTTTTTTGGATTCAACATGTATAGAAAACATTTCCTAAGCTTCTTATATAATGTTTCAAGGGCTATGATAAAATATTTACATCCAGCTAAAATGCTCCTTTACTTTATTAGATTCCATTTTTTAAATCTCTTTTTTATGAGTCAATAACAGTGTGTCATGAAAATTCTATTTTTTAAGAAAATTTTACGCATAATATTTTTCTCTCATGCCTTGAAGAGAGAATTTACAACAATAATTCACTGAACTCTCTTGATAACAGCTAGCGCACCATGTACATTAATTGATGATGTTTATAATATTAAAGAAAGAAAAATATTTCTTAAATATACAAAGATAAAGATTAGGAAACATAACGATGAGTCATAATTCAATCAGTTACTATTTATTCAGTGGAAGTAAATTCTTTTTTCCTTATTATTGTTTTTCAATGACAATCTTCACTACTGAAATGTTTACTGATTCTTACTTTTATTGAATAGTAAATAGTACTAGCATATATATAAAAATGTAATTGAAAGCTTATGTATTTCCATATGTATTCAGTTATAATATAAAACACATTATTGGAAGTTCTGTAACATATAGTTGAGAATAACTTTAAAATTATAAAAATAAAAATAAGTATTATTTTGCAAGAGATTTAGCTTATTTTTTAAGAATATTTTTAATCCTAACAAATGAAGGGATTAATTTCAATTTAGAGAAAAACTTCTTCATTTTCATCAATATTTATTGTTTGTAAGCCCATCACTCTAATGAGGAATATATTACCTTAAGTATTTTTTCATTTAAAATAACTGAGAATATCCTTAAAAGCAGAATCTTTATTTTAAGATAGCACATAATGACAACATGGAAATTATGCTTATAGCGTATATTGTAGTTTTTTAAATCTTTACTCTGTCGTTGCATTTTAAGTTGCAAATTTGAAGTGAAAAAATATTTTTTTATCTTCAAATCAAAATATTTATCATGTAATTCTTAAAACACTATTTAATATAATGTTGGGATATTTTCTGGAAAAATTTGTTAATATATAGAGTGAGTTAATTTAAATTAGTATATGATTTTATATAAATTGCAAACCGCATCATACATTTTGTAAAATGTCGAATACAATGTCAAATAATCTGCGATAAATTTGAACTTTAGAAGAATAATATCAAAATTTTTCAGTTCCAAAAAATATATTCTTTATTCGGGCATGTAAACTTAAATTTCATTGATATATATATTTCATTAATATTTGAGCAAAATATTTTAATTGCAATATAAGTATTGATCTAAATAATTGAAAAAATAAAAGATAAAATTAGATAGAGAGCATCAGTTAATTTTTTTAAATGCAAGTATGCTCCATTTCCCATTTAGGCCAACTAAATAAATATTTATTGTTCAATGGTATTTTCACCTTCTGAATAATATTTGTTTAACAAATATTAAAGTATTCTCTCTTCTCAGAAAACAAATTGAGAGGCGACAGTTTAATTTTGTGAAGTGTGTAACATAATAAATATTTAACGCATCGAGACATTTTTAAAATCATTAAAACATTTATGAAATTAAATTAGTTGGGAATAAAATAGCTGTATTTAGCATAAAAATGTTTCACATTTTTTAATGTATATAAGATTCTACGACGTCAAAATTTTTTTGATTAATGCAATTATATCAGTTTTTTTCAACGAGTAAAAATAATCATTACTTCATCAGCGTATAAGCATATTTGTTTTTGTCTGTTGTAGAATGTTTTTTTTTATTTTACACTAGGGCATTTTGCAGTTTGAAAAAATAAGACATTTTAGTTTTATCTATGGAATGAGTATATATATACAAATCTTTTTTCTTTACTTTTGGTTTTTTTAAAAGTTAATTATCATTTTTAAAGAAATAAAATTTAACGTATATCTATAATCCTATCTCATCCACAATTTTTATTGAGATGAAAGTTTATATTACCTTTATAAGTTTATTTTATTTTTTAAATATATAAGTTATATAATTTTATTTTTAATTCCGCACATATTTATTTTAGAATAATTAATTTGGTTCTTAACTTAAAAAATGAACCATGGTCTTTTTAAAATATTTTACCTATTGTAAATATTTGTCCTACCAACTGAGGTAAGTTTTTTTTTTTCAATTATAAGACTTATAACTAAAAATATAACATTTTAACTACAACAAATAATTCAAAATACGATTCATTTTACTTGGCGGGAATTTATTACATTACAAGTCATTACTTTTTTGTCGAAATACATTATCATTACATCCCCTAAAATAAATTGTTTTAAATATTTTTCTGTTCATTTCTTGTGGACTTCTCAAAAGGTACACATTAACAGCAGCTGGAAATGTCATATACATTGATAGTAATATATAATGTTATTGCTAATTTCTCATTTATCAAAGAATTTATTGTTCTCCATTACAAAATTATTTTTGCAGCTATATGTAAGGAATGAAGTTAGGCATTCCCCATGGTTAATAAGAATAAAAATTAAAAATTTAGAATTACTACCTTTAACTGCATATTTTTCGATTAAAATATTACGTTTTTAAGAAGTTTTTATTAAAATCTGATTTTTCTTGCTTATGTGATTTGCAGATAATATAAGTAACTTCAGTACATTAAAATTGGTAATAATAAAGGATTTTTTTTAAAAATTAACAAAGCTTAAATGAGTTTAACATTCTTCATTACGAATATCTGGAAGTATCAAATCAAAAGAGAATACTTTGCATATCAGTATTTAATTTAAATAACACACTAAATAAATTTTAAATTACACGTACTTTGTAGAAAAAATAGAAACAAAAACTAATACAAAAATAATGCTAAGGGTACTAAAAGGAAATAATGTAAGAAAAACTTGAAAATGAGTTTTTTTTTTCAAATGTTATTCCTAAATATTTTATATATTTTTTCCCACATATAACCGAGATAAAAAAAAAATTAGATTTAAAAAAAATGGTTTTTAATATTACTAAAGTTTAATAAAATAATGGTTTACATTTTTTGTTCATTATATTATTATTTCATAAGATTTTAATTTAAAAAAAAGATGATGGGTAAAGTCACGTGCAGGGCCGAAAACCTTCAAGAACCTACTTAAGCTCTGTTCTTCCCTATTGAAGAATATCATCGTGCCAAAGTGGTCTCTTTACATAAAAGATGTAATTTTAACTAAACCAAGAATTAATACCTCAATACTTAAAGAGTCAAGTGCGTTGTTGTAAGGAGTATTTGTAATGGACTTGATTATCTTTTTTAATGAAGAAAGTGTAACAGCTCTCTAAATTTATAAATTTATTATTTTTTAAATGTGTTTTCATTAAAAAATATTAGCAGATTTAATGTAATCTATATTATGAAATTTGATACAACAAATTTTTTTCCTTAAGGTCTACTCAAAGTATGAATAATGACTATGAAAAAAAGTTACTAAGTTAAACATTTGCAATACACTTAGTTTGAGTAATTAGATTATCAGGAGAAAAATAACGATACTCTTTCTAAAGGAAATTTTATTTACTTCCATAGAATATATACGGAATTAATTTCTGGACTTCTCGCTAATTTTAAACAATTTATTTTTTTCTGTAAGGATATACTTAAAACAACCAGTCTGGAAGATGTTTTTTAATTCATGGTAAATAGTGGATTATCTGTCGAGTTTTCATACTGGGAGAATTGTTTTAATGAATGAAAATGCAATGGTGTTGAAAAAAGTTACATATTTTAAAATAGTATATAAGAAAATATTTAATCTCTTATTAAATTTTAATGATTTTTTAAGATAATGTAAATGATATCATTGGAGGGTTAAAATAATTCTGTCTAGTTTTTCTAAAACAGGTTGATACACATAATCCCCATAATCTTAAATAATGAAACATTACAAATTTTATTATAAAAATCATTATTTTTTGAAAAGATAAATTTTTTGATTATTAAACATTTTATACACAAATCTATTTAGTCAATTTACAATTTAATTCAATTTAATTTCAAATATTTTAAAATTATATATTTATTCCGGAAAATTGTGGCGAAATTGATTCTATGATTTGTGAAATGGAATAGGTAAGTCGACGGTTCGATATTAAAATGTTATATCAGATTCATATTGGATATTAGATTCTTGTATTTTCAATCAGCTTATAATTATTTACTTCGTTTAAGCGAAATAATTATAATACAATATAATTAATCAAGAGAAACCGAAATATACGATAACATAAAGGTATTAATGGTAGTTTTCCTTTCAGATGGACATTCACATTTGTTGAGGACAACTTCTGATGATCGAACGGATGACAAAATGTATTTTTCATAGTGCAGTTCAGTCCTAAATAACTGAAGTTACTAATATAACTGTCGCTATATTGATGAAAACAAATGTGTAAGAATCTAAAATAACTTCTCCTTTTTGCATTAGTTTTGGAGAAAAAAAATTCATTCTTAGCTTTAAGTCTAATTATATTAAGCATAATAAAATGAATCATTCTTGAATATTTTTTCACAAGTAATTCACTGTCTTGAAGTATTATTTACAATATGATATTCGTTCCTATTCTATAACAAATAAATTGAAAGATTACATTTCACATAAATTTTTGGGAAATATTTGTTGTTCCGACCAGCCATTCATTGTGAATAGCCCTCTGGTGGCGAAATGTAAACGAGTCAGTGTTACTTGTGCTGCGAGAGAGTACGGTCGCATGAAGAGCGACTGTCCTTTTGGGAATTGAGAAATGAAATGTAAAAACAGACACTTTGAATTTATTTGAGAGTGAAAGAAATAAACGGTCCGTCGAATCGCGAGAGTATGTGTGTGTGAGAACATTTTTGTTTAGTCTTGCGGAACGGATCATGCGATTGTGGATTTGCGTGTTTGTAAGAATTTTGACCTTGGATTTTAACGTTTTGTAAGTTACAGCAGACAGAGTGGCTGAAAAACGGATCTTCATGGCGTCTAGCTTAAAAAAGGATGAGTTAAACAGTGTTTGTTCTGAACTAAATATACTATTCTCATCTTCCTTCAGAGTAGTTGAACTTATAAGTTTTATTGAGAATAGTGACATTTATATAGAAAAAATTGAGATTGTAAAAAAATATAATTTTAGAGGTTCTGGAAGAAGAGCGAAAAAAATCAGAACAAGCTGAAAACAAAATATATTCTGTGGAACAAAAATTAGAAATTGAAAAGCTTTCGCTTTTAAGAATCCAAAAAAGAAATTGAGCTTTTAAAGTTTAAATCAGTATCTTGTGAGAAAAAAAAATCACTTAATGATTATGAATCCTTAAGTGATTAAGAGCGACTGGCGTTTTGCGAATGGAGGATAAAAATGTAAAATAGACATTTTGAATTTATTTGAGTCTTGAATTATTTAAACAACATGCAGCAAAGAAATAAGTGGAAATTTCTAAAGAAAGAGGTCAAAATAGGGAATAAAATTGTTCTTAAGGAAGATAATTTGCCTCCTTGCAAATGGGCACTAGGTAAAATAATCGATATCATACTTGGAAAACATGATAGGGTTAGAGTGGTAATAGTCAAGACTTCATTTGGCGAATTTAAACG
>BMAW01096439.1:27500-35122 GCA_019974015.1 Nephila pilipes
TGACACAGATATCATATGGAAGTGTATTTACTGAAAAAGGTTTTTTGAAGTGAAGAGAAAAAGGTTTTTTCCAAGTGGGTGCCGCGATTGCTTTCGATGGAACAAAAACAGCAACGAGTCGATGATTCAGAAAGCTGTTTATCGCTATTTACTCGCAACAAAAAAGATTTCTTGCAAAAAAAAAAAAAGATTTGGAAAAGCATTGGAACGATTGTATCACCCTAAAAGGTGATTAACAAAAGGTGTTATGTTGATGAATAAAAAAAAAATTTGCAAAAAAAATGTTGTTTTCAATGTTAGTCTCGGGACGTATTGATCCATGTGTTAAATATATAAAATTCATAAAAATAATAAATAAGAAGAATTACATTGATTTTTTAATTTGCAGACATTTACCCGAAATGTATATAAGTATTTTTTCATATTCATTCACTTAACTTTGAAAATTAAACAAGCATTGATTTCATCAATATTTTGAAAAATAATTCATAGAATTTTCTTTACTGAAATAGAAGAAAATGACGAAATAAAATTTAGTCAAAACGCGTTTTTTTAATTTTATGATTTTCAAAAAAAATACGAGTAATATTTTTATTTTATTCCCATTTCAAGAAAAAAAAATATGTTACCTATATTATTTTAATGACCTAAATTTCTTACTATGTTTCTTAAAATATAATATAAAATTTTATTTTTATATATATTTCTAAATTTTTATCATATATTTATTTTCTTTTAACTTTTTATTCTTTGTATTATATCAATATTTACTTAAAAGTTGCATTTTCCCTCTAATATTTTGAATATTATAGTACGTGAACTCAAAATTACTTTTATTATTTTGGATCTTCGAACATCATTTCATTAAAAATCTCTGTGTAATGTATTAAGTTTGAAAAATCAATACTATTTTTTTTATGTTTCCTATCTCAGCTGAAAACGCATTACCTTGTACTCCAACGAAAGATATACCTTTCAATCTTACTCCGTCAATGCAGATCCAGAAGCTTTTGGTAAAGGTACAACAACAATACCCTTCCTATGCCTCTCAGGTCCTCAGGGTACTCTTAATCTTTTCAAGAGTGGATAAAACGATGTAAGTAGGTTTTACTGGTCGGACCCTTGAGGTCTTTCGGCTCAAATTGTCACTTTTTCTTTCTCCTTCTCATCGTGGCTCTACTTCACTAAATTTCCGTTTAATTGAGAGAGAAAATAATGTACATTACTACTTTTTAAGGAAGTTTTCGTATAATAGAAAAGTTACAAATTTTGTTAATTACATAAAATGTCATTGATAATGTTTTTATGAAAAAATATTATTCGAGTAGCTAATTCTACTATTTACAAATATCCAGATCTATAAATAGAATAAAATGTTTCATTTTACGTGTTCGTTTACAATGTTACGTTCATTTATGTTATGTTATATAAATGTTTCACTGTTTCATTTTTCATTTCACAGGAGTCAAAAAAAAATATTCGAAATTAGCTTTAAGTCAAATGAGTGATAGTTACTTAAAAACTTTATTATCTGATGATTTTAAGCCAAAATGCGTTCTTTATAATGATTATCAGAATATTATTATTTCTAATAAAATATACATTCATAAAGCTGAAGTAGTTTTCAGGTTGAATGCTCATTCATAAATGTAAAATATACATACTACGAATACATGTAGTGATATTGTTCTATTCGCGGTTTCTCTTCTCTAACCTTGGGGACTTTTAATTAGGATTGATTGCTTTTGCTAAACAACCTTTGCCCAACCAAAAATGAAATATGTAGATAGAAAGCAGGTAGAAATGAAATGAAGCGGGAGAGTTAAGAATATATAAACTCCGACTGAAAGTCACAAAAGAGAAACTGAAGGAGAAGATATAGAGAAGCTGAAGGAGAAGATATAAAGAAGCTGAAGGAGAAGTGGAAAGAGAAGCTGAAGGAGAAGATATAGAGAGGCTGAAGGAGAAGTGGAAAGCGATGTTGAAGGAGGAGTTGAAAAGAGAGGTTGAAATAGGAGATAGGATTAAAGGCGAAGTATTTCAAATGATTTATTATTCCAGATTGCTACATTTGTTTTGGAGTTTGAGTTGCAGTCGAGGAAGGATTAGTGGTAAGAGTCTGTAAAATTACTTTTGGTGGGTTGAATTAGGTTATTAGAAATCTTCCGCGGGAGAGCATAAATAATTGTTGTTATACTAATTAAAAGTTAATAAATTCCGTAAATATTGTTCTAGTGTCTCCTTGATTGACTTATTGTGTCTTAGTGTTTAATCATTGAACTTAGCTATGGCACAAGAGGCAGTCCGAATCGGGTAGGCGTCATAATGTTACCAGATATTAATCTAAATGTTTGATAAAATAAAATTGTATTTGTAATGTTAATTATTTGAACAAGCAACACATATTGTTTACTTGATTTTTTGTTACTTAATAATTTTGAAAATTTGTATATCTTTCCCCTTATAAGGTTTCTCTAACAGCATTCAAAAAATGTTTAAAATACATTATACTCAAAGATGAATTTTGAATAATACTGTTTAATGAATCATAAAGAAAAGTAATTTTCATAGCGAACAGCTTAACTAGTGTTTCTAAAAGTACTATAGTTATATTTTAATTACTTTACATGAAATACTTATATGTTGATTGATTGAAAATAAATTATGTGAAATGATAATGATTGAGTAATCCATTAAATATTTATTAAGCATTGAACTTCTGCATGTGTAATACATTGTCAATCCTCATATAAGTAATAAAATAAGAAGTACAACTAAACTCAAAAGTATTAGAATATTATATTTTGTTTTCAATAAATCAATCCGATTTTGTGACACAAATAGTTTCTAGACAAATAAATGCAAATGAATGATTAATTTCTTTTTGCTAATAATTTCCAGAGATACATAACATTCCTTACATATCAATTTCATTTAAAAAAATTATCTCAGTGAATTATTCTCTATGTTTGATATAAAGTAAAAATTTATGTTATACAGGAAATGAAAAAAATGTTTCTTTTTTTATTGGATATACTGTTTTAGGAAATAACTTACAATAAAAAAGAAATTATTTTCGTTAAAACGTTTTTTGTTTTTTTTTCCCAATAATAAAGTAACGTTATCAAAATTCTTTGTTAATATTCTACTTATATGGAGGAACGTATTTATTAATGTAATTTTGTAGAATTCTTTTCAACGTAGTTCATTATTTTTCTGACCATTTTAAATCTTTTTTTTCATTAAAATTCTATAAAAATGTACACTAAAAATGATTTAAATCATAATAAGCTGTTTATGAATGTGTTAAGCAATGCCAATACCTTAAATAGATAAAATTATCATTTATATACTGAAAATAGAAAATATAGTAATATTATGTATTTTGATATAACTAGGTACACGATTGTTCAGACACAAAAATTGAAGTATAATTCATAAAATACGAAAAAAGTGTAAGTAAATATTGAAGAATTTATTCAAAATAAATATGTGGTTATCCATCTGTTATAGGTGAAATTTTGTATTTATGCAAAATATTTTAGACGACATCTTTATGCTCAAATCGCCGGCGCACTCTTTAAAAAGCATTTCAAATGGTTGTCATGTCATTCCTGTGTGAAATAAAACTGTTAAGATTGTAGAGAATGAATGATGGCTCAAAGACGTCCAGTGGACATGTTTGTTAAAGGAAGATTCGTTGAAATGCTCAAATTGGAAAGATCAGAAGCTAAAGTGACTCAAATTCTGTGATCTCAAAACTGTGGATAAGGTTTTTCAAAGTCCGGGAAAAGTTAACTGACGAACATTACCAGGTCGCCCAAGAGTCACAATCGTGCGCTAAGATCGATATCTGCCAATAGCTGTTTGACATGAAATGGATGATAGGGCCAGAAGGTGGGTTAAGGACTCACATCTGTGACAGAAAAACAATTTTACATGAAAAACTGATTTAGATATTTTTAGCAAGTTAGTCTCTAAGTTAAACTACCTGCTTCTGTCAACACATTCACATGTAAGCATAAAACGTGCCTGTTTAAACTGATGTTTGTAAAAGTGAGATAATTTGATATTCAGTGCAATGAAGCTTGGTTTAGTGTAAAGACTGATTCTCGTCAGCAAGCGATATGGCCAATAATTAAAATTCCTTTTTACATAGGATTGTTATGAAAAGTCATCGTTTCCTGTAAAGCTGAGTCATGGTGTGGGTATTTGTCATGCTGGCCTAATGAACAGACCTCCTCATCTTTGAGATGGGGTTGGTGACTGCTAAAACATATGCAAATGAAGTTGATCTGCCTGGTTTCCACTTATTTATAGATGCTATCGGTCTTGACTTTACATTTATGAAAGACAACAAGCCTTATGATCATTGACTTCTTTGAATCGGAAAATATCCAACACAAGCCTTGGTCTACTCATTAACCTGAACCAAATCCTTTCATGCACACATGGGATATGCTTGGGAAAAAACTTGCTCCTCTTCCGCATTGAGCTTTTTGTCCGTTGTAGAATTGAAAAAAAAAAATCTCTTAGTGACATTTGGAACGCTTTGAGCCCCTAATTAAACCACACTGTCATAGCAAACGGGGCAAATCGATTGACTTTTTCTACGTGTCTGGCTGTCAGATGTGACCAAACACCTTATTAAATAGCAGGTTTGTGTTTTAATTTAAATGTGAATTTCCCATATGTATAGTTCTTTCTATTGGAAGCTATTTATTTGTATAATGAAAGAGATTATTATCATTCATCTCTAATGTTTTCCTTTTCTGTAAACATTTAAACCTCACATATAATCTTTTCTGTCATTTCGGCTTATAATTCCATCATTATTCACATAATTATCAATTATGCTTGGACACTTTTGAACACCACTATACTTATGAGCAGTTGACATCAAAATTAAATATATTGCATTTGTGCACCCACATTTGCTTTTTCTCTCGTGCCTACTATATATTAGGAATTTATTCACTCATTACATATGCAATAGTTAAAACAATTTTAAGGCATACTCAAGAAAGTAGGAATTAAAATATTCCTTTTTTTCTCAAACAAAATAAAAAATTAGTTTCGAAAAAAATTAAAAAAAAGTACGTATACTACGAAATGACTTTAAACTATTACAAAAGTAAATATAGAGTTATTTGATAAGGAGCAATGAAGTTTTAAAGATTTTAATATAAAATTAGCACAAAAAAAAGGATTAAGTGTTAAGGTTTCATTTTCTTTAGAAACCATTTTTTACTTCATTGATATTCCTTTTAATTAATTTTTTCTTCCATATCAATAATCTATAGAAAGTAAGAAAATAATATTACGCTCTGGGAAAAAAACTATATCTGAGTTCATTTAATTAATTATACTATTGCATCAAAAAATTTAATTTACTTGCTTGTAAGAGTCTACAAGTGTGTTTTAAATTACCCTTTTTCATTATAAAAATAGCTTAATACATAATATGAATTAAAGTGGTACATTAATATTTCAATAAAATCTACGTATTTTAGTTTAAAAAAGTATTTTCACTGTTCATCAGTTATATGAAAATAATAATAATAAGACTGTACAGTTTGCTTTTAAAATTAAAAATCTTGTACAGATTTTTCCAATCTTAAATAAATTAATTAAGAAAAAGTAATGTTTCAGTCATGCTTGGTTACCGTACAAGTAAGTAAGCTTGTAAAACTAGAAATGGAAATAAAAGTGTATAAATTGCACTCCCTTAAATTAATGTAAGATAATGTATTTATAAAGAAAATGTCAGGTTTTAATATTTTTTACTAACACACACATCTATCTAATCACTATAGTGTAACTAATTAAAATAAATATTATAACATGAATTAATGAAAACTGATGATGAATAAATTTTAAAAAGAATCATACAATTGCTAGCAATTTTTTTTTAAAATAATTCGAAGATAATTCGAAGTAAAATTTTATAAGAAAAATGAATGAATCAATTTATTTTTTGAGTATCTAATTACACATACACAAATGAGCTTTTGCATCATTTATAGAAGTTTGCATGATTTATTAAAAGAAACAATTATATGGCTGTACATTAAAGAGGACATTATACGGAGAGTGCTTCATAGTCAATGGTGAAATAGGTCAAAATGTCGACTACAATTTCATTCTTCATATAGAAGAATGTCTTCACTTCCTCCATGTCCCATATTATATGAGACTGTGATATCAATTATGTTATTAATAATTTTTGTAACTCCTCCTATTTTTCTTTCGGACAGTTTCACAAACAAGTTTCAAGAATCTGAACTTTAAGAGTTTATTATTCTTTATATGATCTGTACAAACATTTAAAAAATATTTTTTTTTCTTATTTATTGCATGGATACCGATAGCCATAGTTAAATCTCCTAATACTGCGCTTTACTTTCTAATCTTCTAAAATTGTACCCAGTCTTTCACGTATTTTGAAGCATTTGCTTTTATAATTCTGAGAGCTTGAAAATGTAATACTACTTATGTTACTGCAACTTTTGTATATTAATTCTATTTTTGTGGAGAAATAAACCATGATCACCATTTTATGCAATATTATATTTATCGCAATTTCGGAACACCACATATCGTTATTCATCGTACCATGCAAATTGTTTTGCTGGGACTACTAGTTGATGCAGGAGTAGAAGGAATCATTTTATATTTTGCGGCAATGATATTTAACGATTATTTTCTTTAACAATTTGTCAATCTTTATTTTTATATTATTTTACAACATGCACCAAATTATCAGAAGAATTTTTCAAATAATTTTATTTCCCTCTCTTTTGTACGTTAGAAGTCCACAAACGCCTTTTTCCTGGTGATTTATCTTTAGAATTTTGATGTCGCTAGCTTATAGAAACCGATATTAAAAATATAGTGATTTTTGACAGTGATACTTTTGAAGCGCAAAAATAAGAAAATTCTGCATTGATGGCTAATTAACACATCAATCAATAACTCCCGAAACTAACCCAGAGATGGCGCTCGTAGTAAACCAGTAACCACGTCTTTCTAGAGTACTAACCCTTGCTTGAAACGTGTCAAAATTTTAAGTCGATCGGACCAGAAACAGCTGAGTTATCGAGGTTGGAGTAAGGTCGTTTTGTAGTTTGTTTAAAAAATGGAAAAAACCGAGTTTCGTGTTCTGATAAAACATTGTTTTTTAATGGGTAAAAACACCGTGCAAGCAAAACTATGGATTGAAAAATGTTACCCGGACTCTTGTCCATCAAAAGCAACGATTTGTCGGTGGTTTGCCGAGTTTAAACGTGGTCGTACCGACACAAATGACGCGGAACGCTCGGGTAGACCTGTGGAAGCCGTTACACCGGAAAATGTGAATGAAATGACAAAAATTATAATGAAAGATCGTAAAGTGAAGCTCCGTGAGATTGCTGAGATGACACAGATATCATATGGAAGTGTATTTACTATCCTTTATGAAAAGTTGAGCATGGAAAAGGTTTTTTCCAAGTGGGTGCCGCGATTGCTTTCGATGGAACAAAAACAGCAACGAGTCGATGATTCAGAAAGCTGTTTATCGCTATTTACTCGCAACAAAAAAGATTTCTTGCGAAAAAAAAAAGAAAAAAAAAAAAAAAAAA
>BMAW01096450.1:0-10364 GCA_019974015.1 Nephila pilipes
CTACAAAAATGGTATCGAAAAGTTGGAGGGTCGCTATAATCAGTGTATAACCCTTGAAGGGCATTATGTTGAATAAAAAAAACTAATTTTGCCAAAAAAAATGTGTTTTACTATGGTAGGCCAGGGACTTTTCAATTGAACTGTTAGGACCAAGATTTTTTTGAAATAACAGAAAAATAGGAAATAATATTTTTAAAATTGATACAGACTTTAGAATGTTAAGCTAAGTTATTCAAAATTTACTGGCCAAATTATCCCCATCAAAAAAATATATTATTAAAAAATGTTTATAAAACCAAACATACAAATTGAAAAGAATCTTAATTGATCCCTATAATTAATAATCCTAACCACCAAAAGCTAACAAATTGAAACGAAAAAATTACTAAAAACTTAAAAGATAAATCAAAGAGATCAAAATTTTTTATGTACAACTCGTCACGTGCATGAAAACTACAAACATAGTGTTACAAAATATGAGCACAAATTCGGAAATTTACAATTCAGAGCCAATTCATATTTAGAATAAAGATTTACTCATTTGTAAAGAACTCTTGAATGCTACGTTTGAAATTATACAAAGACTAAAAAAAGCATAAAAAATGCGTCAAAATAGCCTTGATGCCCAAGACATCATGCAACTTTTCCGCATGAAGAACAGCAATTTGTAACTGTTGCCAAAACGCCATCACTAAACTCTAGAATGAAATAGTCAATTATTTAAGGCTCGCACATGGTATATTGATTATTAAAAAAAAAAATCACTATCACTTCATACATTTCACTGTATAAGAAATAACTTTTTATTCTATGTTTTTTATCCAGAACTATAATTTTGAATAGTTTTACTTAGTAAAAAGGAAATGTCTTCACCTTGTATTCGCAAATTTGTCCTATTAGGACTCAGTGTCAGAAATTTAATCAACCCATCGTTTAATAAGTGTATAATTAACTGTAAATTGTTGCTTTAGAGTGTATACAAATACACGATTTCCATAGAAGGCTATGGCTGTATAAGATATTCATTCCATTCTCGACAAATACGATGAATATCTACGACATAGTATAGGATTTCTTATTCTATCACATTAAGACATTATATTTCCGTTTTACATTTTTTGACTCACTGAATTTATCTTATTTTGACTAGAAGAAAATGCTAATGCAACACATATTCTTTCTCTCTCAATACAACGAATTTTCTGTAGCAAAATTTTCTATTCTTTCTGTAGTGCCATACTTCATCTATATATACAGCATATTTAGAGTTATTTTATAAAGATAAGTTTATTCAATACAACAAAATTGGACATCTCGACAATAGCGGATGCGGATTCTCTCAAAGAATCAAAGTAGAAGGGCTGATGTTATTCGGTTAATGGCAGTCCCGCATACATATACATCACAGAACAAAGGTCTTTTGAGAATTCGAAATCATTTCAGTTTCAAGGAATCGGCCCCGAAGAATTTCCAAGTGAGCGTTTTCTTAGCAAATGCAAAATTAGTAAATTTCTTTATTTATTCCTTATTCGATTGTTTCTCAACAAAATCTGCTAAATTATTTTTGATGTTCACAATTTTGAAGATAATTGTTCCTTTATTAATCAGATCTCTTATAAACTGGTGTCTATATACGTTCTCTCTCTTTTTTTTTTTTATTTTATTTCTAGTGAAATAAATCGTCGATTTGATTATCACATCACTGAATAGGATTGTCAAATATTTGCAAGCTATTTCTTTCAGTATTTTCGAAAACCACAGAGATTTCTTAATGCTTTCTATAGAATGACTAAAACTCTCTTTCCGTAGAACTAAGAAGTACACATTTTTGTTTTGGGCATTTCCAAAAAAAAAAAGTATTTATTTCACCAGATGAAATTATACAAGCAGAATAACAGTGTGCATAATACAACCGATATTTACTACTGAAGACCTCTAAAGAGGTCCTCATTGCGGAGGCCCAATTGCCCTCTCTTTGTGATTGTTGAGAAAAACTTTTATCACGGTATAAAAATATAAGAAAACAAATTTGATAGGAAATTGATTTGTTTGGAATTCTTTTAAAATGACAGGGCTATGACAATTTATACCAGTTCTTTTCCCTGTGTTCCTTTAGCCACGCTTAGCAATTCAGAACAATTACCAACAATAAAACAAGGAAAAGCTATATACTCAGATTACAGTTCAAACGTTTTTAAGTAAATAACACCGGCAAAAAAAAAAAGCGAATTTCTTGAAAATGGGTTTCCTTCCAAACTTCGCACTTTGCGTTACATAATTTTTTTATACCTGAAGTCTTAAGAGCAGAAGGGAACGTTGAGTCAATTTGAATTTATTCAATGATTAGTTTTAATAATTTATTTTATTATTTGGTATTTATTAAATTTATCACTTAAAATAAATACGTGTAAAAGTTTTTAGCTCAAATAAGCATTATGTTAATTAATTAAACTACATATAATTAAAATTAAAACAAGTCTATAAATTATTAAACGACGGATTTGGTGACCATTTGGAGACAGCGAGAAACTTGGCGTATAATTTAATTCTTTAAATAATTAGTTTTAATCAATTAATTTTTATTAGTTATAATTAAATTATCGTATTGCCATCCAAAACAATCGCATTTAGAAAATTGTAGCTCAATTGACGCTTTAAAATATAAGAACAATGCTTTTAAAGATTTGAACCAGATACAGTTACAATGCGAGTTAAAGAAAACCCATTAAAAATGTTGGATCAAAGAACACGCTGGCATATCAAATTGTTTAACAACCTCCAACTTTTTTTACAACGCTATCTCACAATCTCATCTTGTTATGAGGTTGACACCACTGACACAAGCTAGTAATATAAAATTCAGTTAAATAAGAAAGTTAATAATTTTTATTGTAATTAATGTGGAAAAAATGGTATACGTAATGTTAAATTTGTCTTTCCGTGTATTTTTTTGTTGTTGTTGATTACTTATATATATATATATATATATATATATATATATATATATATATATATATATATATATGCAAATTCTACATTAATATGATACGCATTGAATTCATAAATTATGTAACGTAAAATAATCAAAATAAAAACCGAAACAATATATTTTTTATTTTAATTTAAAAACCATATAAAAGCGAAATCGAGCAAATTAAGAATCGTTCTAAAAGAAGTATAAGTGTATTTTACTTTTAAATCCAATTGAAATTTTCCTAAAGACTGTTTTCGAAGGGGGGGGGGAGGCGAATTTTGACCTCATATATTTTGAAATTAAATTTTTAAATTTGAATTTAGTTCAAACTTTTTTGTCTTTTCAACACTTTTTTTTCAAATGACATTTAATTCATTTCCATACTTTAAAAATGAACAGTTGCAAATATATAATGTGACAATCGGTATTGGGTTTAAGCAATCTTTCTCAGACTCCATTCCCCCAATATTCCTATAAATCAGGACTAATTCTTCATTGGAAATTAAAGGCTAAAAACATACTTCGTAACAGATATTTTTTGAGATATTACAGGAATTGAGTGATGGATTAAAATCACTACTCAGAATCATCAGTTTTAATTTCTCTCCGCTAAGCGGATGTGAAATAATAGAAATATTTGGCTGTAAAATGACCGTTGAATCTACTTTTAGTAAAGTGCGATGTACGAAAAATTATTGCCTATTACAAATTGTACTATTCCTAAAGTGTATAATATTGTTCCCTTTTAGATTATGTTTTCTTCATCGCATCTGATGAAGAAAATGACGGAAATTTAAATGGTAAGCATATGAATCTGTTTAACTCATAAGTAAACAAGCAAAATATTTATTTCTTATAACCTAAGTCTCTAACCTATTTCCTATATTTATAAACCACTAAGATAATATTAATTATAATAGTTTTCAAGTCCTAAGAAAATAATATTACACATGGTTTTGTTAGAGGAGATACAAATTAAGTATTCTACACTCAACGATATTTATTCTCAAATAGAATTAATGGGCTTTTTTTTCAAAAAAATACTCCAGGAATAACTTGATATACTTAAAATCTATCCATCGTACAATCACTGAAAGTTTTTGAATGATAAAAATAATTATTAATTGTACGAGAATTAATACGTAAATGGACGATTTCAACGATTCAATAGTAGGATGCGATTGCAGTATTCATACCTTTTATGTCCTCTATCCGGAGAACACAACAAAAATTCGAAAGATGACACGCTTAAGGCAAATGGGTGTGTCAGTACACGGGCCTTTTAGCTTTCATATTTCATATGAAATTAGCATTATGCAAATAAAGTAATTACTAGATGGAGTTGTATTAAACTTTTGACATAAATTATATTTTATAGATGGGTCAGAAGCTCGGGAATGTTATACCAAAGTCGTTTTTTCCTGAGATAGTCGAACAAAACTCTTATCAGATAGTTACCCTGTACCATCAGCACTTACTCTCCATTCAGTTTCAGAAAGTAATTCATAGACGAGTCATCAAGGTTTTTATACAATCCTACTATAATAATAAGTTGATTTTACTTTGGATTCCGGATATTAAAATTTTTTTAGGAATGAACAGGTGGAGCAAAGCCGGTAATGAAATTTAATGTATTATGCATCAACTAGGGATTCTGATTTCCCGGGTTTTTCCATTCCCTTGAATGTCCGAGAAATCTCGGGAATGTAATTGTCGTTCCCGGGTTTCCCGGGAATACATCAAAATTTCAAAAAATTTAAAAAAGAGTTATCTTTAAATAAAATTAATAATAATTATATAAAATAAAAATACATATAAATTCAAAAATTAATGCTTAATTATATAATGAGTTAAAAAAACAAAAAATATGTAATAAATTGATTATTCATTTTTAAAATAGGATTTTATAGAAAGAAAGCATAAGCAATTTATACTGTTATCACTCAGCCTTATTCTAAGCTTTGTGACGAACAATTCGGCAGCAGAAAATGTTCTCTCGACTTCAACTGACGTTGGAAGAATTGTTTTTAAGGCCTCATATAGTTTTATAATGTTTGGTGATGGATTTTCAGTCGAGTCGAACAACTACATCTCTTGTTTCATGATTTTGTTGAGACTAGTACTTTTTTTTTGGTTGAACAATATAAAACTTTCGTTTTAGAGTAAATTGCTTTCTCTAATTTTTCGTCCAACGTCATAGGTTTTCCTTTCAAAATCTCCATGCTCTCTTCTGAGTGCGAAGATTTGTATATTGAGTCTTCTTCTTTGCAGAAAAACCTTGTCCCTATCATTTGGGCTTGTCTAACCAAACAATTTTTCTATGCAATCGCGAAATATCTACTGTAACTGCAACTGCTTCGTATTTTCTCCCAAAACTCGGGCATTGCATTAATCCTATTAAATTAACGTTGCGTCTCTCATTAATTCTTTGGATTAGAGAATATTTCATATTTTTCGCAAATTCTGAATTTTGTTGGTTCAATTCTCCAATAACGAAAGAAAATACACCTTCTGCAGTTAGCAAAGTTGCATTTTGACTACATAATTTTTCTAAGCCAATTTTTACTGGCTTTAAGCCAGTTACAATTGTAGTCACAGTTTCAAATTCTACATTGGCCATCATTTGTTTTTTCTTCAATGTCTATTAATGCTTTTAAAATTACTGACTTTATTTCTAAATATCTTTCAAGCATTGCCAACAAATTATTCTAGAGTGTTTTGGTATCCAAACAAACCATCTTTTCACATCTAAACTCTTCTTTAACATCTTCTTCATCAACTTTTACTTCGTTCCCGGGATTTCCCGGGAATCCGGGAAAGAAAGCCTAGCATCAACTGCATTGACCTAGGCAGTGGTCTTTTAATTTTCCCTTAGGGTTCTACGAACCAAAATGAGAATTCAAAAAGAGAAATGAGAAACACACTAGTAGACAATTGTTTAATAACTAAAAATATGTAAGTAAACATTTGTTACTTTTGAAAATTAATCAGAAGCTTCGTGTTTGGGCTGCAGACGTCTATAACGTAACGTCAACAGTGATGTACGAGCAAAAGTAGCTATGGATTTTGAATCTTTTCAGTCGACGTGTATGCAAAATAGATTCAAATTCACTGCAGTTATCTAGCTACAATTGTGTGCTTTGAGATAAATATTTCTTAAAGAATGTGGCAACATAAGTAAAATATAGAGCAAATGAAAAGCATGAATATGAAATGCGACTGCAGATAACACCAAAACAGCTAGACTGACAGTTAGCGTTAAAATATGCTAAATACAGTGCAAGGGTAGATGACTCCTAAAGAATGAATTAATGCTAGGAATGAGTAAATTACTTTAACAATATGTTCAATTTTTTTTAAAGAAAAATACTTTCCTTTAATTGCTTTTACATAAAGCATCTTCATAAACTGTTCTGATATGTTTTCTTTTCCTTTCCTTAGCACGTAATAAATTAAATGCAGATGTACTTTAATTGCCTATTTTTTCCGAACAATATCCCATTGAACAAAAAACTGACATTTTTTGGACTGGATGGGAGGACATTTTTACTCTCGGATCATCAGTAAAATGCTTCTTACTCCAAGATGTTCCCACAAAAAGAATAATGCTATGCATAGTTCCAGTAACCGTATAAATTATCTGGAATATATTTTATAAATCTACGGAAAATGCCCGTCTCGTCGAAATAATCAGTGAAATGCACTTAAGATTAATTAAGAGAGATTAATAAATAAGTGTTTACAAGTTCCTTGAAAAAAAATTAAATACTTTAATATCCACTAAAACTTAAGAAATAATTTTTGAGGGAATAATAGTCTTTGTTGCTCCGTGTCCCTTAAAAATCAAGAATGAATTATTTCAATCTTTATTTTATTTTATGTATTATTTATATAATTCCAATTATTTCTTTTATTTCAGAAGCTTGAATTTGCATGTACCTTTTTATTATATTTTTTCTGAATAGATGAAAATATCAGGTTTAATAATTGTTATCTTTAATAAAAAAAAAAAAATGATTATTTTTCTAAATAACAGTGTTGAGTGGAAAGTATAATATGTAGTGTATTGTTCTCTCTTGATCTAAATTTCTATGAAAATCTTTGCTGAATAAAGTCTAGAATTAAACCTGTATTGTGTCCAGAAAATAAATTTAAGACTTTGATGAAGAATATACACACACAAATACATCGATTTTAAAAAAAATAAAATGATTTTTACCTGTAAATGGTAAGTAATATTGATTAATTAATCATTTATTAACGTCGCACTTGGAAGCAACACGAGGGATATTGCTCACGAACCTTGTAATTTTGAACCTCGGTCAAGTGACGAGGATGACATGTGAACTAGCCGCGCTCTCTCTGAATTTCACATCACTCCATCGGGAGGACTTGGATACTCGATGGATGTAACATGCATTGGCTCCGCTACACGGCGGGTCTTTGGCGGCATTACATTTCGAATCCTTGACTCGATGAAACAGCACAAGTCGCAATTTCTCTTCATATGTTCGCTTCATATAAAGTTTATTCCTTTTTTAATTTTCAATTCAATTTAATTATTTTTATAATCAAACAATTTGTGTATGTTTATTTAAAATTAATATAAATTATTATAACAGCAATTTTTATTCACTTATTAATTAGTAAACGTAATATTTTCGTTACAAATATATATATATATTATATTTTTTGATTCCAAATAGAAATGAGACTTCAGAAAAAACGATCTATCCAGACTCCTATACAGATTGAAATTCCTATAGGTAAGACTGAATTTATGCAAATTATTAATTTAGACTTTACTTTGTAACATTTAATTTCAGGCTAGTTTTTTTAATGCAGAATTCTTAGTATATTTTGAAATATATATTTTATAATTATCATAGTCCAAAAATATTGGTATTTCTGAAAAATAATAATGAATAAAAGAAAAAAACTTCTTACACATTAATTTCCTTCCAAGTGTATTTAAATTTTATTTCGAAGCAGCATTTATAGCAGGATTTTCTTTAACAACCCCATTTAAAATATCTAATTTTTGTTCTAATATATTTTAATTTTGAAAAAAAGATTGCGTGGAGATCAGGATCTCGAAAAAATGTGAATTTTTCACTGAAGGAATATTTAAGCAGACGATGAAAATTCGTGTATCTATACATATAAAGAAAACTGAAATAAATGGTGGTTGTGGAGACAGCGCTATATTAGTTTCATGCACTCCTCGTGTTTTAATTTTTATTTGTCATTTGTTCATTATATTTACTTGTTTTGTTTCTTTGATTGTACATATCATTTGGTTTGTTTCGTTTCGTCGAATCGTTTTGATTAAATTTTCAACTGCTGTAGAGTAAAAAGAAATATTTAAAAATATATCCCCTTTTATAGTTTATAGATTAATAAAGTGTTTTTGTACCTTACCTTTTCCCTCTATAATTTGTTTTAGCTTGACTACCGCAAACAAAACAAATATAAATGGGAATAAAACTCAGACATTAATTATTTAATATAAATGGGATTATAAACGTAAAGAATTCAGCACATTTGAAATGAAATAATGAATACAATGTAGTGGAACAGAAAGAGTAATTTAAAATTGACTAATTTTCTTTATCAATCACATGATACTATTATTTTAATCAGAATGGAAGAAACCAATGCCAAAGGCTTCCGTCTACCAGCCATTTTGAATTTATGAATGTAAATATTAATCCTATGAAACTACTAAACAAAGATTATTGTTCATTTAAAAAAATATTTCTATTCGTTCATGGCACAATGAAGGAACTGTAATTATTACAGAATTTCGTAAGTTTATTAATATAATACGAGAGAGGTGCAATTACATATTGCAATAGCTGTGGACGTGCGTCCACTCGTTACCGTAGCTAAAGCAAAAGAGCGACAATAGTTACATAACAATAAAAGAGGATGCCAGATGTGTCGTTTCACCTTCGTGGCTGAAGCGGAAGAGAGAGAAATTTTCCCTGAGTGGTATTTATACGTAAGGAATTATTGAGATCACGTGGTATTAGATTTAGGGATCTTTAGGTATTTTAGCTGCAGGCAAAGAATCTCGTAGGGATTATCCTTACGGATTTGAATCAGTAAGAGAGCGATGATTTATGTAATTTATAGTGCGTGACCACATGAATTAAAAGCTCAAAAGGATTTGCATCAGAAAATAAGATGGACTTCTCACTAGAAGCGTTAAAAGTATAGGAAAAATTAGGAAATTAAATTAAATTTAAGTGAAATCATTACACACATATATGTACGTATAAAATCAATAAATCAATTGCTTTATAATATTTATTTTAATAAATTAAATTCTTATATTTTATAGGAGGTATGTTACAAAATCACCGTCTTCCTCGGCAAATTGAATTGTGTGCTATTCCATCAACATTAAGAACAGCTGCACTCAAATGCAAGATTTTTCCAAGTTCAGTGTAAGTCTTTTCGGTCTATCTGATTGATTGATTATTAACGTCACACTTAAATGCAAGACAAGGGCTATTAGCGATGGATCTCGTAATTTTATGCCTCGATCAAGTGATGATCACGACACATGAGTTGGCAATTCCTTTCCAAATCTCCACAGCATAACAATGGGGGGGGGGACTTGGAGTCCCAATATATTTAACGCATATAAGCCCAGCTACACGGTGGTTGCTTAGTGTTCAGTGAATCCACATGCTGGATGGTGAAGTCTAGTAAGTCACTCTTACCACAACCGGCTTCAGATTCAAGCCGACGAAACTCGTTTGTCCAGAACACACTCGAGGGAAACAAAGCCAACCGTAAGCACTAGACCACGGGACCACTTTCCATCTCCAAAGAGTCGGCTAAATTAGGATCTATAACTAAATAAATTTACATATACATTTTTTTTTTCTGTATCTACTAAGAGAAAAAAAAAATCGAACCTGACACAGTATACACATGAATTGATACTTTTTTTTTGAAGATGAGTCTTTTCATGTCAAATTTCATGCTTGCCGATCGCCATGTTAGGTCAAAACGATTTTTGCAATCTAAAACTGCTTAATTTTTTTAAAAACATGTCGTAATTTGTAACCTCCGGAAGAGAGACTGTTGAATTATATGACTAAAATGCAGCATAATGACCCATATGCAAAACTTGGATTTTTTCGACTACTTAATATGCGCGGCAACAAGGTAAACGGAAAGCACGAAATTTGGAATGAAAAGCTACATCGCCAAAAAAATGCAAAGTGACGTCAATCCGGTGGATACTACATCAAGTCTAATAGTACTATAAAATATTATCGGAAGACGAATTTTATGTTCATAGGGATTTTATTTTTTGCCTTTCTTTTAATATAATTCTTCCTTCCTATTCTCATAAGCAGATGTATGATAATAG
>BMAW01096475.1:0-15117 GCA_019974015.1 Nephila pilipes
GAGAATTGTTTTATCTTCATTCTATAACCATATTATATATTCATACTTCATATCTTTTGATTCACAATTTTTAAGTTAATATCCAAGTATTCAGTTTGACAATATTTTTATAAGTTTCTAATTGATTTTAGATCAGAAGGATAGAAAGGTAAATGATGTTTAAATTTATTTTGAAAAATTATTAGACCATCAATGTATCTTATCTTCATTTCATGAAGTCAAAAGTTTAACCAGTAGTTAAGTTAGAATTAAAGATGTGTTAAGTGCATGAGTAATTAGATGACTTAAAATGATTAAATTCTCACACTGTTAATATTAATCTTATTTTTAAGACCCCCCCCTTCACTTTTCGCAAAAATAAGCATACTATCCATGCACAAACTCTGTGGTAATGTGGAAAGCAGTGTAAATTCTCATACATGTTAAAAAATATAGTTTATAAAAATATTAATTTCTGAAATAAAATTTTCTGTTTTTTTGGGTTCTGGTTTATTTTTTATTCTCATTATTCTTCATTATATATTCTAGTCTCCAACTGTGGGCAGCTTAGAGAATTGTTTTATCTCATTCTATAACCATTATATTCCATACTCATATCTTTTGATTCACAACCTTTAAGTTAATATCCAAGTATCAGTTTGACAATTATTTTATAAGTTTCTAATTGATTTTAGATCAGAAGGATGAAAGGTAAAATGTTTAAATTTATTTTTGAAAATTATTAGCCCATCAATGCTATCTTCATAATCAAAGTTTAACCAGTAGTTAAGTAGAATAAGATGTATAATGCATGAGTAATTAGATGACTTAAAATGATTAAATTCTCACACTGTTACATAATCTTATTTTAAGACCTCCCTTTTTTGTATTGAAACTATTTAAAATGAAATATGCCTTACTGAACTTGTCTTGCATTAAGATGCAAAAAAAAAAGTAACGCATTCATGCACTAACCTCTGTAATGTGGAGCAGTGTGTATCCCTACATGTTAAAAATTATTAAGTTTATAAAAATATTATTTCGAAATAAATTCTTCTGTTTTCTTTTGGGTTTCTGCTTATTTGGCTTATTCTGTATTATTCTTGTATTATAATACGTCTCAAATCTGGGACAGTAGAGAATTGTTTTATCTTCATTATATAACCATATTATATATTCATACTTCATATCTTTTGATTCACAATTTTTAAGTTAATATCCAAGTATTCAGATTGACAATATTTTTATAAGTTTCTAATTGATTTTAGATCAGAAGGATAGAAAGGTAAATGATGTTTAAATTTATTTTGAAAATTATTAGACCATCAATGTATCTTATCTTCTTTTCATAAAATCAATAGTTTAACCAGTAGTTAAGTTAGAATTAAAGAAGTGTTAAGTGCATGAGTAATTAGATGACTTAAATAAATTTCACACTGTTACAATTAATCTTATTTAGACCCCCCCCTTTTTTTGTATTGAAACTATTTAAATGAAATATGCCTACTGGGAACTTTCTTGTATTAAGATGCAAAAAAAAAACGCATTCATGCACTAAACTTTGGTAATGTGGAAAGCAGTGTATCTTCATACATGTTAAAATTATTATAGTTTATAAAATATTAATTGAAATAAAATTCTTCTGTTTTTTTTTGGTTTCTGCTTATTGGCTTATTCTGCTTATTTTGTATTATATATACTTAGTCTCAAATCTGGGACAGCTTAGAGAATTGTTTTATCTTCATTATATAACCATATTATATATTCATACTTCATAATCTTTTGATTACAATTTTAAGTTAATATCCAAGTATTCAGTTTGACAATATTTTATAGTTTCTAATTGATTTTAGATCAGAAGGATAGAAAGGTAAATGATGTTTAAATTTATTTTGAAAAATTATTAGCCATCAATGATCTATCTTTTATAAAATCAAAGTTTAACCAGTAGTTAAGTTAGAATAAAGAAGTGTTAGTATGAGTAATTAGATGACTTAAAATGATTAAATTCTACACTGTTACAATTAATCTTTTTAAGACCCCCTTTTTGTATTGAAACTATTTAAAGAAATATGTCTACTGGGAACTTTCTTGCATTAAGATGCAAAAAGTAACGACTATTCAAACTTCTGTGGTAATGTGGAAAGGGTGTATTCCTCATCATGTTAAAAATTATTATAGTTTATAAAAAAATATTATTTCGAAATAAAATTCTTCTGTTTTTTTTTTTGGGTTTCTGCTTATTTGGCTTATTCTGCTTATTTTCGATATAATACTTAGTCTAAATCTGGGACAGTTAGAGAATTGTTTTATCTTCATTTTATAACCATATTATATATTCATACTCTCATATCTCTTTGATTCACATAAGTTAATATCAAGTATTCAGTTTGACAATATTTTTATAGTTTCTAATTGATTTTAGATCAGAAGGATAGAAAGGTAAATGATGTTTAAATTTATTTTGAAAATTATTAGACCATCAATGTATCTTATCTTATAAATCAAAGTTTAACCAGTAGTTAGTTAGAATTAAAGAAGTGTTATGCATGAGTAATTAGATGACTTAAAATGATTAAATTCTCACACTGTTACATAATCTTATTTTTAAGACCCCTTTTTTTGTATTGAAACTATTTAAAGGAAATATGCCTACTGGGGATTGCTTGCATTAAGATGCAAAAAAAAGTCAAGCATTCATGTACCTCTTGGTAATGTGGAAACAGTGTGTATTCCAAAAATATTAAAATTATTAAAGTTTATAAAATATTGTTTTTCGAAAATAAAATTTCTTTTTCTTTCGGTTTCTGCTTATTTATTGGCTTATTCTGCTTATTTTTGTATTATAATTCTCAGTCTAAATCTGGGATTAGAGATGTTTTATCTTCATTCTATAACATTTTATATTCATACTTATATCTTTTGATTCACTATTTTAAGTTAATATCCAAGTATTCAGATTGACAATATTTTTATAAGTTTCTAATTGATTTTAGATCAGAAGGATAGAAAGTAAATGATGTTAAATTTATTTTGAAAATTATTAGCCCATCAATGTTCTTATCTTCTTTCATAATCAATAGTTTAACCAGTAGTAGTTAGAATAAAGAAGTGTTAAGTGCATGAGTAATTAGATGACTTAAAAATGATTAAATTCTCACACTGTTACAATTAATCTTATTTTAAGACCCCCACTTTTTTTGTATTGAAACTATTTAATGAAATATGCCTACTTGGGAACTTTGCTTGCATTAAGATGTAAACGAACATTCATGCACTAAACTCTGTGGTAATGTGAAAGCAGTGTAATTCTCATACATGTTAAAATTATTAAGTTTATAAAAAAATTGTTCTGAAATAAAATTCTGTTTCTTTTTTTTTTTGGGGCTTTTGCTTATTGCTTATTCTGCTTATTTTGCTATTATAATACTTAGTCTCAAATCTGGGACAGCTTAGAGAATTGTTTATCTTCATATATAACATTATTATATTCATACTCATATCTTTGATTACAATTTTGGTTAATATCAAGTATTCAGTTTTACAATATTTTTAAAGTTTCTTATATTTTAGACATGAAGGAGAAAGGTAAATGATGTTTAAATTTATTTTGAAAATTATTACCTCAATGTTCACTTTTAAATCAAAGTTAACAGTAGTTGTTAGAATGAAAGAAGTGTTAAGTGCATGAGTAATTAGATGTAAAAAATGATTAAATCATGTTACAATTAATCTTATTTTTAAGACCTTTTTTTGTATTGAACTATTTATGAAATATCCTATGGGAACTGTCCTCAAAGAATGCAAAAAGCACGCATCTATGTACTAACTCCTTGTAATGTAAAGCAGTGTATTCTCTATACATATTAAAATTTTAAGTATAAAATATTGATTTCGAAATAAAATTCTTCTGTTTTTCTTTTGTTTGCTTTTTGGCTTATTCTCTTATTTTCTTGTATTATAATATTAGTCTCAAATCTGGACAGCTTAGAGAATTGTTTTATCTTCTTATATAACCATATATATTCATACTTCTTATCTTTGATTCATTAATTTTAAGTTAATCCAAGTATTCAGGTTTGACAATATTTTTTAAGTTTCTAATTGATTTTAGATCAGAAGGAAAGGTAAATGATGTAATTATTTTGAAAATTTATTAGCCATAATGTATTTCTTATAGTCAAAGTTTAACCAGTAGTTAAGTTAGAATTAAAGAAGTGTTAAGTGAGTAATTAGATGACTTAAAATGATTAAATTCTCAACTGTTACAATTAATCTTATTTTTAAGACCCCCCCCCTTTTTGTATTGAAACCATTTTGTTGAAATATGCTTACTGAGGTGCCTTGTGCATTAAGATGCAAAAAGTAACGCATTATGCACTGTACTCTTGTAATGTGGAAAGCAGTGTATTCCAATATTAAAAAATTATTATATAAAAAATATTGTTTTCGAAAATAAATTTTTTGTTTTCTTTTGCCTCATTATTTTGGCTTATTCTGCTTATTTTCTTGTATTATAATTTCAGTCTCTAAATCTAGAGCTTAGAGAATTGTTTTATCTTCATTCTATAACTTATTTTATATATCATACTTCATATCTTTGATCTACAATTTTAAGTTAATATCAAGTATCATTCAGATATTTTATAGTTTCTAATTGATTTTAGATCAGAAGGATAGAAAGGTAAATGATGTTTAAATTATTTTGAAAATTATTGCATCAATGTATCTTATTCTTTTCATAAATCAATAGTTTAACCAGTAGTTAAGTTAGAATTAAAGAAGTGTTAAGTGCATGAGTAATTAGATGACTTAAAATGATTAAATTCTCACACTGTTACAATTAATCTTAGACCACTTTTTTTGTATTGAAACTATTTAAATGAAATATGTACTTGGGAACTGTCTTGCATTAAGATGCAAAAAGTAACCATTCATGCAACCTCTGTGGTAATGTGGAAAGCAGTTATCTCACATGTTAAAATATTAAGTTTATAAAAATATTTTTCGAAAATAAAATTCTTCTGTTTTTTTTGGGTTTCTGCTTATTTGGCTTATTCTGCTTATTTTCATTATAATTCTAGTCTGAAATCTGGGACAGCTTAGAGAATTTGTTATCTTCATTATATAACCATTTATATATTCATACTTCATATCTTTTGATTCACAATTTTAAGTTAATATCCAAGTATTCAGTTTGACAATATTTTATAGTTTCTATTGATTTTAGATCAGAAGGATAGAAAGGTAAATGATGTTAAATTTATTTTGAAAATTATTAGCCATCAATGTATCTTACTCTTCATAATCAAAGTTTAACCGTAGTTGTATAGAATAAAGAAGTGTTAAGTGCATGAGTAATTAGATGACTTAAAATGATTAAATTCTACACTGTTACAATTAATCTTATTTTAAGACCTTTTTTGTATGAAACTATTTAAATGAAATATACCTACTGGAACTTGTCTTGCATTAAGATGC
Source organism: Nephila pilipes (assembly GCA_019974015.1). Taxonomy (NCBI): domain Eukaryota; kingdom Metazoa; phylum Arthropoda; class Arachnida; order Araneae; family Nephilidae; genus Nephila; species Nephila pilipes. Next base: position 5,461 of record BMAW01096475.1, read on the forward strand.
AAAAGTAAGCATTCATGCACTAAACTCTGTGGTAATGTGGAAAGCAGTGTAATTCCTCAAAATTTAAAATTATTAAGTTTATAAAAAATTATTTTTCGAAATAAAATTCTTTCTGTTTTCTTTTGGTTTACTTATTTGGCTTATTCTGCTTATTTTCTTGATATATAATTTAGTCTCAAATCTGGGACAGCTTAGAGAATTGTTTTATCTTCATTTATAACCATATTATACATACTCATATCTTTGATTACAATTTTAAGTTAATATCCAAGTATTCAGATTTGACAATATTTTTATAAGTTTCATTGATTTTAGATCAGAAGGATAGAAAGGTAAATGATGTTTAAATTTATTTTGAAAATTATTAGCCATCAATGTATCTATCTTAATAATCAAAGTTTAACCAGTAGTTAAGTTAGAATTAAAGAAGTTATGCATGAGTAATTAGATGACTTAAAATGATTAAATTCTCACACTGTTACATTAATCTTATTTTTAAGACCTTTTTTTTGTATTGAAACTATTTAAAGAAATGCTACTGGATTGGTTGCATTAAGATGCAAAAAGTAACGCATTCATGCACGTATTTCTCGTGGTAATGTGGAAGCAGTGTGTATTCCTAAAAATAAAAATTATTAAAGTTTATAAAAATATTGTTTTTCGAAAATAAAATTTTCTTCTTTTTCTTTTGGGTTTCTGCTTTACTTATTTATTCTGTTATTTTCTTATTATATCTCAGTCTCAAATCTGGGGCAGCTTGAGAATTGTTTATCTTCATTCTATAACCATTTTATATATTCATATCTCATATCTTTTGATTCACAATTTTAAGTTAATATCTATTCAGTTTGACAATATTTTTATAGTTTCAATTGATTTTAGATCAGAAGGATAGAAAGGTAAATGATGTTTAAATTTTTTTTTGAAAAATTAGCCATCAATGTTATCTCTTTATAAAATCAAAGTTTAACTAGTAGTTAAGAATAAAGATGTGTTAAGTGCATGAGTAATTAGATGACTAAATGATTAAATTCTCACACTGTTACAATTCTTATTTTTAAGACCTCCCTTTTTGTATTGAAACTATTTAAATGAAATATGCCTACTGGGAACTTGTCTATTAAGATGAAAAAAGTCATTCATGCACTAAACTCTGTGGTAATGTGGAAGCATGTAATTCTCATACATGTTAAAATTATTATAGTTTATAAAAATATTATTTCTGAAATAAAAATTCTGTTTTTTTTTTTTGGGGTTTCTGCTTATTTGGTTTATTCTGCTTATTTTCTTGTATTATATATTTAGTCTAAATCTGGGACAGCTTAGAGAATTGTTCTTCATTATATAACCATTTATATATTCATACTTCATATCTTTGATTCACAATTTCTAAGTTAATATCCAAGATTCAGTTTGACAATATTTTATATTTCTAATTGATTTTATCAATGATAGAAAGGTAAAAATGATGTTTAAATTTATTTTGAAAATTATTAGACCATCAATGTATCTTATCTTCTTTTCATAAAATCAATAGTTTAACCAGTAGTTAAGTTAGAATTAAAGAAGTGTTAAGTGCATGAGTAATTAGATGACTTAAAATGATTAAATTCTCACACTGTTACAATTAATCTTATTAAGACCCTCACTTTTGTATTGAAACTATTTAAATGAAATATGCCTACTGGGGAACTTTTCGATTAATGCAAAAAAGTAACGCATTCATGTTAAACTCTGTGGTAATGTGGAAAGCAGTGTAAATTCATACATGTTAAAATTATTAAGTTTATAAAAATATTTTTCTTGAATATAAAATTCTTCTGTTTTTTTTGGTTTCTGTTTATTTTGGTTATTCTGCTTATTTTCTTGTATTATAATATTCTAGCCTCAAATCTGGGACAGCTTAGAGAATTGTTTATCTTCATTATATACCATATTATATATTCATACTTCATATCTTTTGATTCACAATTTTAAGTTAATATCCAAGTATTCAGTTGCAATATTTTTATAAGTTTCTAATTGATTTTAGATCAGAAGGATAGAAAGGTAAATGATGTTTAAATTTATTTTGAAAATTATTAGCCATCAATGTATCTTATCTTATAATCAATAGTTTAACCAGTAGGTTAATAAAGAAGTGTTAAGTGCATGAGTAATTAGATGACTTAAAATGATTAAATTCTCACTGTTACAATTTTCATTTTTAAGACCCCTTTTTGTATTGAAACTATTTAAAGAAATATACACATGGGAATTGCTTGCATTAGATGCAAAAAGTAACCATTCATGCACTGTACCTCTGTGGTAATGTGGAACAGTGTGTATTCCTCAAAATATTAAAATTAAAGTTTATAAAATATTTTTTTCGAATAAATTCTTCTTTTTCTTTTGGGTTTCTGCTTATTTATTCTGCTTATTTTCTTGTATTATAATTCTGTTCTCAATCTGGGGCAGCTTAGAGAATTGTTTTATCTTCTATCTCTATAACCATATTATATATTTCATATATCTTTTGATTCACATTTTAAGTTAATATCCAAGTATTCAGTTTGACAATATTTTTATAAGTTTCTAATTGATTTTAGATCAGAAGGATAGAAAGGTAAATGATGTTTAAATTTATTGAAAATTATTAGCCATCAATGATTATCTTATATGAAGTCAAAAGTTAACCAGTAGTTAAGTTAGAATTAGATGTGTTAGTCGAGTAATTAATTTGACCTAAAATGATTAAATTCTCACACTGTTACATTTAATCTTATTTTAAGACCCCCCTTTTTGTATTGAAACTATTTAAAGAAATATGCCTGGGGAACTTCCATTAAGTAAAAGAACGCATTCATACCAAACTCCGGTATGTGGAAAGCATGTGTATTCCCACATAAAAATATTAAGTTATAAAATTTAATTTCTGAAATAAAATTTGTTTTCTTTTTTGCTTATTTTTATTCTCAGTTATTTTCTTGTATTATATAGTTCCACTCTGGACAGCTTAGAATTGTTTTATCTTCATTTATAACCATATTATATTTTCATACTTCATATCTTTGATTCACATATTTAAGTTAATATCAAGTATTCAGTTTGACAATTTTTATAAGTTTCTAATTGATTTTAATCAGAAGGATAGAAGGTAAATGATGTTTAAATTTATTTTGAAAATTATTAGCCCATCAATGTATCTTAATGCAAGTTTAAACCATGGTTAAGAAATTAAAGAAGTGTTAAGTTCATGAGTAATTAGATGACTTAAAATGATTAAATTCTCACACTGTTACAATTAATCTTATTTTAGACTCTTTTTTTTTGTATTGAAACATTTAAAGGAAATATGCTACTGAGGCTGTTCTGCATTAAGATGCAAAAAGTAACATCATCATACCTCTGTGGTAATGTGGAAAGCAGTGTATTCCTCAACATGTTAAAAATTATTAAAGTTTATAAAAATATTTTTCGAAAATAAAATTCTTCTGTTTTTTGGGGGTTTCTGCTTATTTGCTTATTCTGCTTATTTTCTTGTATATAATACTTAGTCTCAAATCTGGGACAGCTTAGAGAATTGTTTATCTCATTATATAACCATATTATATATTCATACTTCATACTTTTGATTCACAATTTTAAGTTAATATCCAAGTATTCAGATTGACAATATTTTTATAAGTTTCTAATTGATTTTAGATCAGAAGGATAGAAAGGTAAATGATGTTTAAATTTATTTTGAAAATTATTAGACCATCAATGTATCTTATCTTCTTTCATGAATCAAGTTTAACCAGTAGTTAAGTAGAAAAAGAAGTGTTAAGTGCATGAGTAATTAGATGATTCTAAAATGATTAAATTCTACACTGTTACATAATCTTATTTTTTAGACCCCCTTTTTTTGTATTGAAACTATTTAAATGAAATATGCCTACTGGGAACTTGTTTGATTAAGATGCAAAAAGTAACGCATTCATGCACAAACTCTGTGGTAATGTGGAAAGCAGTGTAAATTCCTCATACATGTTAAAAATTATTATAGTTTATAAAAATATTAATTTCGAATATAAAATTCTTCTGTTTTTTTTTGGGTGGTTTCTGCTTATTTGGCTTATTCTGCTTATTTTCTTTATTATAATACTTGTCTCAAATCTGGGACAGCTTAGAGAATTGTTTTATCTTCATTAAACTAATATTATATATTCATACTTCATATCTTTTGATTCACAATTTTAGTTAATATCCAAGTATTCAGTTGACAATATTTTTATAGTTTCTAATTGATTTTAGAGAAGGATAGAAAGGTAAATGATGTTTAAATTTATTTTGAAAATTATTAGCCATCAATGTATCTTATTAATAATCAAAGTTTAACCAGTAGTTAAGTTAGAATTAAAGAAGTGTTAAGTGCATGAGTAATTATGACTTAAAATGATTAAATTCTCACTGTTACAATTAATCTTATTTTAAGACCCCTTTTTTTGTATTGAAACTATTTAAAGGAAATATGCTACTGGGAGGTTGCCTTGATTAAGATGCAAAAAAGTAACGCATTCATGCACTACCTCTGTGGTAATGTGGAAAGCAGTGTGTATTCCTCAAAAATATTAAAAATTATAAAGTTTATAAAAAATATTGTTTTCGAAAATAAAATTCTTCGTTTTCTTTTTGGTTTCTGCTTATTTGGCTTATTCTGCTTTATTTTCTTGTATTATAATTTCAGTTCAAATCTGGGACAGCTTAGAGAATTTTTTATCTTCATTCTATAACCATATTTATATATTCATACTTCATATCTTTTGATTCACAATTTTTAAGTTAATATCCAAGTATTCAGATTGACAATATTTTTATAAGTTTCTAATTGATTTTAGATCAGAAGGATAGAAAGGTAAATGATGTTTAAATTTATTTTAAAAATTATTAGCCATCAATGCTATTCTTATAATCAAAGTTTAAACGTAGTTAGTAGAATTAAAGAATGTTAAGTGCATGAGTAATTAGATGACTAAAATGATTAAATTTCAACTGTTACAATTAATCTTATTTTTAAGACCCCCCCTTTTTTTTGTATTGAAACTATTTTTGAAATATGCTACTTGGGATTGTCTTGCATTAAGATGCAAAAAAAGTAACCATTCATGCACTGTACCTCTGTGGTAATGTGGAAAGCAGTGTGTATTCCCAAAATATTAAAATTATTAAAGTTTATAAAAATATTGTTTTCGAAAATAAAATTCTTTCTTTTTTTTTTGGGTTTCTGCTTATTTGGTTATTCTGTTTCTTTGTATTATATCAGTCTAAATCTGGGGACAGCTTAGAGAATTGTTTTATCTTCATTCTATAACCATTTTATATATTCATACTTCTGATTCACAATTTTAGTTATATCCAAGTATTCAGTTTGACAATATTTTAAAGTTTCTAATTGATTTTAGATCAGAAGGATAGAAAGAATGATGTTTTATTTTGAAAAATTATTACATCATGATCTTATCTCTTTCATAATCAAAGTTTAACCAGTAGTTAAGTTAGAATAAAGAAGTGTTATGAGTAATTAGATGACTTAAAATGATTAAATTCTCACACGTTACAATTAATCTTATTTTAAGACCCCCACTTTTTTTGTATTGAAACTATTTAAATGAAATATGCCTACACTGGGGAACTCTGTCTGTGAGATGCAAAAAAGTACCATTCATGCACTAAACCTCTGTGGTAATGTGGAAGCAGTGTAATTTTCATACATGTTAAAAAATTATTATAGTTTATAAAAAATATTAATTTCGAAATAAAATTCTTCTGTTTTTTTTTTTTTGGGTTTCATTATTTTGGCTTATTCTGTTATTTTCTTGTATTATAATCTTAGTCTCAAATCTGTGGAGCGCTTAGAGAATTGTTTATCTTCATTATATAACCATATTATATCTATACATATCTTTTGATTACAATTTTTAAGTTAATATCCAAGTATTCAGTTTGAAATATTTTTATAAGTTTCTAATTGATTTTAGATCAGAAGGATAGAAAGGTAAATGATGTTAATTTATTTTGAAAATTATTAGCCATCAATGTATCTTATTCTTCATAAATCAAAGTTTAACCAGTAAAGTTAGAATAAAGAAGTTAATGCATGAGTAATTAGATGACTTAAATGATTAAATTCTCACACTGTTACATAACTTTATTTTTTAAGACTCCCTTTTTTTGTATTGAAACCATTTAAATGAAATATGCCTACTGGGAACTTGTCTTGCATTAAGAGTAACGCATTCATGCACTAAACCTCTGTGGTAATGGAAAGCAGTGTACTTCATACATGTTAAAATTATTAATTTATAAAAAATATTTTTTCGAAATAAAATTCTTCTGTTTTTTTTTTTGGGTTTCTGCTTATTTGGTTTATTCTGCTTATTTTCTTGTATTATAATCTTAGTCTCAAATCTGGGACAGCTGAGAATTGTTTTATCTTCATTATATAACCATATTTATATATTCATACTTCATATCTTTTGATTCACAATTTTAAGTTAATATCCAAGTATTCAGATTGACAATATTTTTAAAGTTTCTAATTGATTTTAATCAGAAGGATAGAAAGGTAAATGATGTTTAAATCTTATTTTGAAAATTATTACCATCAATGTATCTTATCTTCTTTAATAAAATAATAGTTTAACCAGTAGTTAAGTTAGAATTAGTATGTTAAGTGCATAGTAATTAGATGACTTAAAATGATTAAATTCTCAAACTGTTACAATTAATCTTTTTTAAGACCCCCCCCCTTTTTTGTATTGAAACTATTTAAAGGAAATATACTACTGGGAGCGCCTTGCATTAAGATGCAAAAGTAACGCATTCATGCACGTACCTCTGTGGTAATGTGGAAAGCAGTGTGTATTCCTAAAAATATTAAAATTATTAAAGTTTATAAAAATATTGTTTTCGAAAATAAAATTTTCTTTTCTTTTGGGTTTCGCTATTTTGTTATTCTGCTTATTTTTCTTGTATTATAATTCTCGTCTCAAATCTGGGCAGCTTAGAATTGTTTTATCTTCATTCTATAACATTTTATATATTCATATCTATCTTTTGATTCACAATTTTTAGTTAACTCAAGTATTCAGTTTGACAATATTTTTATAAGTTTCTAATTGATTTTAGATCAGATGGATAGAAAGGTAAATGATGTTAAATTTATTTTGAAAATATTAGCCATAATGTACTTATCTTCTTTTCATAAAATCAAAGTTTAACCAGTAGTTTAGAATAAGAAGTGTTAAGTGCATGAGATGACTTAAAATGATTAAATTCTAATTGTTCAATTAATCTTATTTTAAGACCCCCCCCTTTTTGTATTGAAACTATTTAATGAAATATCCTACTGGAACTTGCCATTAAGATGCAAAAAGTAACATTCATGAAAACTCTGTGGTAATGTGGAAAGCAGTGTAATTCCTCAATAGTTAAAATTATTATAAGTTTATAAAAATATTTTTCGAAAAAATTCTTCGTTTTTTTTTTTGGGTTTCGCTTATTTATTTATTCTGCTTATTTTTTGTATTATATATTTAGTCTCAAATCTGGGACAGCTTAGAGAATTGTTTTATCTTCATATATAACCATATTATATATTCATACCTTCTATCTTTGATTACAATTTTTAAGTTAATCCAAGTATTCAGTTGACAATATTTTTTATAAGTTTCATTGATTTTAGATCAGAAGGATAGAAAGGTAAATGATGTTTAAATTTATTTTGAAAATTATTAGACCATCAATGTATCTTATCTTCTTTTAATAAATCAATATTAACCAGTAGTTAAGTTAGAATTAAAGAAGTGTATGCATGAGTAATTAGATGACTTAAAATGATTAAATTCTCACACCACGCAATTAATCTTATTTTAAGACCTTTTTTTTGTATTGAACATTTAAAGAAATATGCTACTGGGAGTTGCCTTGCATTAAGATGCAAAAAAGTAACACTCATCACTTACCTCTGTGGTAATTGGAAAGCAGTGTATTCCTCAAAAATATTAAAATTATTAAGTTTATAAAAATATTGTTTTCGAAAATAAATTCTTCTTTTCTTTTGGGTTTCGCTTATTTGCTTATTCTGCTTATTTTCTTGTATTATATCTCTCAAATCTAGCAGCTTAGAGAATTGTTTCTCTTCATTCTATAACCATATTATATATTCATACTTCATATCTTTGATTCACAATTTTAAGTTAATATCCAAGTATTCAGTTGACAATATTTTTATAAGTTTCTAATTGATTTTAGATCAGAAGGATAGAAAGGTAAATGATGTTTAAATTTATTTGAAAAATTATTAGACATCAATGTATCTTATCTCATTATAAGTCAAAGTTTAACCAGTAGTTAAGAATTAAAGATGTATTATGCATGAGTAATTGATGACTTAAATGTTAAATTTCACACTGTTAATATTAATCTTATTTTAAGACCTCCCCCTTTTTTGTATTGAAACCATTTAGGAAATATGCTACTGGGAACTTGTCTTGCATTAAGATGAAAAAAGTAACGCATTCATGCACTAAACCCTCTGTGGTAATAAGCAGTGTGTATCTCATACATGTTAAAAATATAGTTCATAAAAAATAATCTGAAAATAAAATTCTTCTGTTTTCTTTTTTGGGTTTCTTTTATTTGTTTATTCTGCTTATTTTCTTGTATTATAATACAGTCTCAATCTGGGACAGCTTAGAGAATTTTTTTTATCTTCATTATATAACCATATTATATATTCATATCATATCTTTTGATTCAATTTTTAAGTTAATCCAAGTATTCAGTTTGACAATTATTTTATAAGTTTCTAATTGATTTTAATCAGAAGGATAGTAAAATGATGTTTAAATTTATTTTGAAAATTATTACCCATCAATGTATCTTATGAATTAAAGTTTAACCAGTAGTTAAGTTAGAATTAAGAAGTGTTAAGTCTATGAATTAGATGACTTAAAATGATTAAATTCTCACACTGTTACAATAATCTTATTTTTAGACCCTCCCCCCTTGTATTGAAACTATTTAAGAAATATGCCTGGGAATTTTGTCTTGCATTAAGATGAAAAAAGTAACGCATTCATCACATAACCTCTGTGGTAATGTGAGCAGTGTACCTCATACATGTTAAAAAAATTATTAGTTTATAAAAAATATTAATTTTGAAAGTAAAATTCTTCTGTTTCTTTTTTTTTTTTTGGGGGGGGTTCTGTTTATTTGGCTTATTCTGTTTATTTTCATTATACTTAGTCTCCAAATCTGGGACAGCTTAGAGAATTGTTTATCTCTCTTCATTATATAACCATATTATATATTCATACTTCCATATATTTTGATTCACAATTTTAAGTTAATATCTGGGTATTCAGTTTGACAATATTTTTATAAGTTTTAATTGATTTTAGAATCAGAAGGATAGAAAGGTAAAATGATGTTTAAATCTTATTTGAAAATTAGCCCATCAATGTATCTTATCTTCTTTTCATAAAATCAATAGTTTAACCAGTAGTTAAGTTAGAATTAAAGAAGTGTTAAGTGCATGAGTAATTAGATGACTTAAAATGATTAAATTCGTTACAATTAATCTATTTCTTTAAGACTCTCCTGCTTTTTTTTTTTGTATTGAAACTATTTAAA
>BMAW01096476.1:0-10890 GCA_019974015.1 Nephila pilipes
ATGCATTTTACAAGGTGTTTCCATATTTTTGTCCACCCCCTGTATATTCATTTAGTTTAGATCAAATAAAACTAATCAGATCACTTTTAGAAAAACAGTACCTTAGTTTCCAAGCTTTGATATTAAGCCAGGACGAAAATTTCCGTCTCATTTATGTGCATTTTCAGCACGACGATCTTTAATGAAATCTAGTTTGAGTATGCGATTTGACCTGAACATCACTGTCGATGGAGATCGTGACTTTAGACTGCCGGTCTACTGCAGTTCCTCTTTCTGTGTGAAATACACTAAGGTTTTTCACTGATACCTAATTGAGATATACCAACGGTATTATTGAATACTACGAGGGTCGTTCAATAAGTCCTTAGAAAATCCAAGAGATGGCGCTCGTATTATCGAAAATGGTTTACTTTTAGTAAGCATCGTGACTCACTAGACAGCTGTCAAAGTCTCAGTTACTCGTATTCTAGATCATGACGCCTTACGCCCCTCAAAATTTCTTCGTCATAACTTTTCTTGCCAATGAGATCATTCTCGCCTTCTTTGGAACAGATTCACCGGAAGCAACCTATTGTTTTGATTGTTGTTCGGTTTTCCAGAGTATAACGAAGGTGACAACTCGACGCGACTGCAATAAAATTTTGATTTAGCAGCAATTGACTACCAAACTAAAATTAACTTATGAATCATTATCAAGTTTGTATTAGCTCCATTTAACCGATAGCAGCACACAATGGTAACAATGATTTTCCTTAAAAATGCCATCTTTCGCTTAAAATGCAAATACTTTTTGAATGACCCTTGTATTTATTACATTTAAGAATGTATGGGTATGCTTTTAAGTGCCTTTCATATTGTAGAAAAGAAATGAAATATAGTTTCACATTAACCAGAGCGCGAATTCATTACATTATATCCACACTTTTGACACATTAACTGCATTTGAGGTGAGATAAAAAGCAAAATTAAAGAAATGTTTTGAATAACTTTTCATGAATCAATATGACAGTTAACTTTTCATGTAATGAAAGCAGTTTTAAGGATTTTTATACCATTATGCTTATTTGCAAGTTGTATACAAATTTTGATCATAAAGTAAGATTTTTTGATCTTTTAAATATATCGTTTTTTGTTACATTTTTTGAAATAGAAATGAGTATTAATCAAAAAATTTGTTTTTCTTTTCTAGTTACGAACCAATTCATGACTTCCCCACCTTTAAAATCATCGCGTTTCCTCAAAGGGTTCAGAGTTAAAACTAAACCCCTGTATAAAAAAGTTTTTGCTTTCTCTCCGAAAAGCGATAAACATTTTAGTGTGGCAAACTGCCTTAATGTTGGAGGCACGACAGAAAGAAGTCCCAAGTCCGGCGATTTGGCGCCGAGAGCAGATTAATTGGCAAGATCGTCGTTACAACTGCGGCTAAATGGGCAGATATTTTATTCATTTATTGTGTGTTTGGGTTATATTTTTTACATCTCTTTCTTTCTCTCACCTGCTGATGTACAACTCGCCTGTCATCATTATGAGCACAATTCTGCAGGGAATGGGCTGCATTGAAATTTCTGAATCAATATTTTTCTTTCAAAGAAAATAGAGAAATGATAATAAATATAATTTTTAACTATATATACTTTTTCTACAATCATAAAGCTTTTAAAAATATTACAATTTCTTAAGAATTTAAATCGGAAAAAATTATTCAGTCACTGTTTTTGTCGGGGTTTTATTTTTTTATAATCGTTAATAACGCTTAAATGTAGGAAAAGAAATTTTATACTACCCTTAGATTTGGTATTTGATTATTTCGCTCAAGTAATGGGGTGAGATTATTTCATTCCTTTTAGTGCAATGGCGTTTTATCTTTTCATGCTATTTAGCTTTATTGATTATGGTTTCTTTGTAAACAACTCTTACAAGCTAGTAATAATGATTTGGAGTCTATCTTAAATGAAAGACATGATTATAAGAATGAATAATATATTCTTAAACGATTTTTAAAGAGAACTGAGCTCAACACGAGAGAAGAAATGATCAGATTACGGTAGAACTATTTTTGTGGTTACCATTTTATTTAGAGCAGCTTTTTGTTTTTCAACACTCTTTGAAAATTTGATAAAAAAAAAATATCGGTTTCTTATTGCTTATCTTGATTTATTTTATTTTTGTAAGAGAGAATTATTTAGAAAAACAGTTTTGAGTACTGAACTAATTTTTTAAGTGAGGTTGAGTACACAAATGAGATTTCGAATGAATTTTATTTTTAAAATGCTAGTGAAGAAATTATTTTCGTAGTTCTCTGAGAATTCCGAAGCAAGTTAAAAAATCATTTGAATATCAACTGGACTAGGTAATTTTCAGTCAGTTTTATAAAAATTCTATTTACATCTATTCTTGAAATTCTAAATTGCATGTCAAGTAAAAAAAATTATTGCAAAAGATAGAAGTACATCAATACCAAATTTGACTTTAAAAACAGGAAAAAAGAAAATAGTTCCGGCACGGGAATGAAATATTAAGGGATTACGCTTTTTGTAGCCTAAGTTAGTCCAAATTATTTTCTCCTAATTTCCACACAATTCTTCATGTGAATATTTTGAGATTCTGTTAATCCACATTTACAGTTTTGTTGGAATCAAAACAGTTTAGAAGAAACAGGAAATTTATAACATTTATATTGCAAAAAATATTCTGTAAATTATCCATGACAGTTCAGAGGGAGAATAGAAACGAATAATTGAGACACAACTAGCAGATGACATACCCATCAACAGAGGAAATTTAAGAAAAGTGATTTCTTAAGCGCGAATCGTTCTCTTTTTATGTAAGAATACAATTTTACTTGGTTAAAAAATACAAGAATAGATTCATTTAAATCAGACTCGATATGGACGATGCACCTTTCGTTCATTGTAATTTAGCCCAGTTGAGATCCATGCATACTGCTCAAAATGTAGCATTTTTCGTCGTTTTTATAATGTTTTGGAATCGAGTACCCAAAAAAGGATACCCATGCTCTGAGCTAATACTTCTTATTTTCAATTTTTTTTAGATGTGGATAGAATGATAATTTGTTTGGAAGAAGGGGAATATTCATAATAACTTTCAAAATAGGACGTATGATGAACGGTTTATTTATATTTCATCAAGGGAAACTCAGACATAATTTACTTCGCTCTGAGTTTATATCAAGTCTTAAAGTTTGATTATTACTCAATGTGAATTTTTTTTTGTGGTCAACTAACGTTGCTCTATGATTCACTATTGGTCCAATTCTTCAATTGGGAATTTTTGTTCATTTTTATAAGCTGTTCTTTATCTGTTTCAGTTAAATTTTAAAGACCTATCCTTAAGCCTGTTCTTTGATTCGCTTGTTCTTTAGATTCTTCGAGCAAAATCTCGGATGCATTCAAATGAATTTAGCGTTACAAATTACTATATATATATATACATTAGGGGGATGAAGTGTGGGGGGATTTTTTAAAGAAAATCAGATTTTACGTTAAATCAATATCAGGAGGAATGTTACTTCTAATTTTATCAGCAAACAGGGATAATAATGCGTCTTTGGTAATATCTCAATATGAGCATTGTTATGCATTTGCAAGTTCAAAATAAATCAATTAATTGAAGTAAATACTGGTAATAAAGTATTTAATATTGCGTGTTTTTCTTTCATTGAGTACAATCGTTTTCTATCGAGTTGTCAATTTTAGGCATGAGATAAGACGAGTAGCATCGACTTGGTTACAAATCATTTATCAATAACTTCATCAGTGTATCATCGATGTTCTTCAAGGTACTAAAAGAAATTTAATTTTCGAGCTGTTCAGTATTAGATAGCTCTTTACCCAAAATATTTTGATTAGATTCATTGCTGTTGCCATCATTTGTACCGCTAACCACAAAACTATTACAAAAAATTTCAATTCTTACCTCATGTTCTTATGTTCCTTGGCTGAGGATATGTATTTGTAGGTGCAATGTGTGTGTTAAACAGATTTTATGTTTCTGATCCTGCTGTAAAGCAGGATATTAATATTTAATATATATTGAATAGAAATTGATGACTGAAATGATATTGTTTGGCAATAAATGGAATATGAAACACGGCAAAACTGTTTATCAATTTCAGTGAAATAAGCCCAAATAGTCTTGCGATCCTTCTTTACTCAAAACAAATGAAAGGAAAAGCACAAAGTCAAGGGGTAGATTTCAAACTGCAACGAACTTGTCCCCTTTGTCAAAAAAAGCGCTTCGAGGTAATTTCTTCTCTCCGTTTCACTATCCTCTTCAATTCTATTGAGGCTGGATCTTTGCTTTAATGTATGTATTGACCACTTCATGAAGGATCATGAATTCATATAGACAAAAAAAAAAGAAGGAAAGAAACGACAAACAACAAACACCAAAACGACATTTACTCCGATAAATTGATCTCTCAACTTATTCCATGATTTTATATTTTCACTAACTGTATTCGATAAGCTTGTAACGCCTCCCTCTCATTTATTTCTGCGGTCATTATATATAAGTCTATCAGTCTAATATACCTAAGTTAAACAATCACTAAATAAGTCTTAAGTAATGGAAATTCACATAATTAAATAAAGAGATGTTCGATTAAAACTAATGCAGTTTATTGATGTTCTTCAAATTACTAATGCCTGTGCAGAATTACTTTCTTTCTCTCTGTATGCTAAGGCATTGGTAGCCGAGAAGTCATGGTCGTAGCGGTGTTTCGTCGAGTCCATGGTTTGAATCCTGATGTCGTTAAAGACCCGCCGGGTAGAGGGACTAATGCACTTCAAATCTATCGAGGCTACAAATCCTCTCATTAGCGCAGGGAGGAAATCTTGGGAGAGAAAGGCCAGCTCTGATACCATTCTCGTCACTTGACGAGGTTAAAAACTATGAGGTCCGTGGCCAATAATCCTCGAGTCGCTTCTAACGATAATAAGCAAACAATAAATAAAAAAAAACTATCCTTACTTGTCCTCAACTCATCTGAATTATAACATGGAATAATAATTTAAATTTAATTTTACCAACTCCTTCGGGTTCAGGTAAGTAATATCACTAGAGTTGAAGGTTCGAGTGGGATATTCAACTTTTACTGTACGAACACACTCTACGAAGGATATTTAGCCAACATAAATCTTCTACCGATAATCACTTGTTAATCTGCCATTTCCGTCACATGTCATTTACAGAATATTAAATCCAATGTTACTTTCTTCTTCGTGGTTTATTTATGCACTTCCTGAAATCTATTTGCTACATTTCATATATTCAGTCTAATCTGCCTTTTTCACGTTTCAATTGTTGAAAAGAGTTGGAAATTTAAACAGTAATAAAAAATACAGTTGTTAGATAGTGGAAATGTTCGTGACTATCTCTACATTACAAGTTTTAATAACGGAAATATATATTTCTTAAAAGTTAAAATTTATTGAAGTTATGTTTGAATCAAATATATAAAAGAAAAAGAGACATGTCTTATGAATTTAAAGATTTACCAAGAATTTGAAAAATTAAATAGCATATACTTATCGCTTATCGAGATGTTAAATTCCCTCAAAATTTCAATATTATGTTTAATAAATTAATTTTTTTTTAATTATATAGTATAAATTCTATAATGAATTTTGCAGAGTATATAGTGTGTTATACAATTACTCAAATATCTCAGTGTTACAGCTTCAAGTCGTAAATTAATAGTAAACAATCTAAAAACAAAAATTTTAGAAAGTGTTTTTACGGCAACGTATCACTCAGCCTGGAAGGTGTTTAAATGCTTTCGTTCGTCTTTCCTTACCTGAAAATTTAAAATTAGCAGTCCTGTAGTATTTGAAATTATTAGCGTGAGAAATTTAAAATCTTATTTACTTAAAACTTAAGACATTAGGGAAATTTACATTTTTTACAAGAAATAATATTCGGATACTTAATTATAAAATACATGTTCAAGGTATTATATGTTCATGTTTATATAAAAACTAGGAATTATAATTATATCCATCATTCACACATATACATATATCCATATAAGCTATTATATTAATTTAGGATATCCAGCTCTAGGAATATAATGAAAATTCATTATATTTCAAATATGGTTTATCTAGGATTCACACAAAAATGATATTTACTATGCGTTCTTTCAAGAAGGATATAGTGTTGTCCCATTCAAGGTTGGGAGCATCTGCTTGGCGTTCCCTTTGTAGTAGCTAGCACAAAGACTACCACATTCCACGGCATCAGTCAATAGTGTTACAGTAAACAATATTCCAAAATTCTTACTCAAGGCATTAGGGCGAAAATTGCTGTTAATAAAGCTGTTCAGATAATATTAGATTCTAGAGAAGTTAAACATCTTTGCTATTTTATAATGAATGCTTAAGAAAACAATACATTATTTCCGGACTTAAGATTAAAAACTAAAATTAATTGTACACGTTTCAAACTAATGTATAGTTAAATAGGTAACTCGGAGCACTTCCCTGAAATAGGAAGAAAAACAATAATTTATTTATGAAAAAATATAAAATCGGTCATAACAAAGATAATGAAATTAGTATCAAAGATATGATTCTATTTCACAAAATTGAGCTATTTTTGAGAGACCGTGGAGAATATCATTGAAATTCAGGAAGAAAAAGCATTTTAAAAGAAATTTTATCAGAAAACAAATTATTTATAGACTCATAAGCTTTCAAAATATACTGAGAAGCAATGTAAAATTCTAAGAATACAAATATATATATATATATACGAAAATATGAAGGTACGTTTCAGGCAAATATGTAAATAATTAGAAATGCAGCGTGACTGCGCCCTGCATAATGCCCTCAGAGGGCGTTGAACTTCGTTCTCCTTGGATTATAAAACAAAGTAAGCAGAGCTTATTTGCGAGTATTTAATCTGCTGCAGAAGGATGCTTTTCAACTAAAGATACCATTATGCCGCCATCAGAGACTATATGAGCAGCTGTCAGAGTTCGAGTGGGGAAGAATCATAGGGATGACGGAAACCGGGTGGACAGCTCGGCGAGCAGCTCACCACCTAGGCCGTTTTGACTTTACTGTGAGAAGGTATTGGGATCAATGGACACGAAAGAGATCTGTTACACGACGACAAGGCTCACGACGCCTCGACAGACCAATAGCCAAGAAGACTGTCACATCATACGACACGTACGCATAGCACCAAATGTCTCATTGTCCACCACCCATACACAGACAGTACCTTCACTATGGTCCTCTTTGCCAGTTCGCACCATCGCAAGGAGCATGGCTGAAGGACACTTGATATCGCAGCGCCCATTACGTGCATTTCTACTGACACCCATTCACTTTCGCCTCCGTTTGGAATTGTGTCGCGATCGAAGGGATTGAACTGCAACCGAATGGAATCAGGTCGTCTTTATCGACGAATCCAGATTCAATTTGGGTAGTGATGACAATAGTGTACGTGTGTGGAGACCCCGTAGAGAACGTTTCAATCCTTACTTCACTGTACAGGGGCACACCACTCCCACAACTGGTGTGATGGTATGGGGTGCCGTCGCATACGATACACGATCACCCTAATATTGATCCATGGCACTACGACTGCCCAGAGGTACGTTCGTGACATTTTTCAGCCACATGTGTTGTCATTCATAGCAGGGCTCCCAGGAGCCATTTTTCAACAGGACAATGCTCGCCATCACACAGCAAGAGTTTCACAGGTCTGCCTCCGCTACCACCTTCCACCCTTCCCTGTACTGCTCGAGCCCCAGATTTGTCACCGATCGAGTATATCTGGGATCATTTAGGACGGCAAGTTGAACAGCCTACGAGTTGGGTTGAATTAAAGGCGCGTTTAGAGCAACTGGGGAGCGAGATGTCGCAGGACATCATACAGGACGTATGCCTGAATACCCGACCGTATCACATCATGCATTCATGCTAGATGTGGCCCTATGGGATACTAAACCTCCATTTGTAATTTCTCCTACAATAAATGATCATTTTGCTTTGATTTTGCAATCACTTACTTACATCAATGTATACAGGGAGAGAAAGATAACTATACTTGTTATAACTGACAGAGTATAGGTTGTGTTTTCAAAAAAAAAAAAATAATGTAATCTATAGGAAACATTGTAACATCTTTTACGGGGGCTATTCTTGTGTCTTCCCTTAACTAACACCCTGGTTTTTTTTCTGATTTTATATTTTAATTTCCAATTTCTTTCCTATTAAGTGGAACGTGACTTATGCAAATTAATTAAATAATAGAAGTGTAGTAAATAGATTTAAGGAAATACATATAAAAGTGAGAAAAAACTGAATATTAGCATTAATATTGAGTAATCTGTAGTTAACGCAAGATAATGATTGGGATCTTACATCGATAGTAGATTGAGGTAGATTAAAGATGATCTAGATTGTGTGATTCCTGTTAGATGGGAATCGAAGAACCCACTTAAATTCTCGACATTTACGATTTCACTCAAACTCAGGGGAATTGGTAAGATGAAACTTACATTGATTATAAACGAGATTTCAAGCTCGTTGAGGATTAGGAAACAAAGAGACGAAAGAGAGAGAGAGAACACTGCATTTTCTTAACTTAATGAAATCAATAAAAGGAACTAGTTATCACACACACATCTGTCTTCATTTTCTTCGATAATTTATTGACTGTTAAACTTTTAACTAATGGCCAATGATACTAATGAAAGAGAGTCGTCACACATCTGTACAAACAATATAAATATACATCTTTTTTTTTTTTTTCGAAACGCTTGGTAGGTTAGGGTATATATAGCATCACTTTATCATAATTCCTAAAAGAGCGCTATTAATGGGCTGTTAATACACTGACACATGCAATTTTTAAATAGCATTCCTCCTTTGTTGTTAAGTTTTGAAAAGAAGTAATGAAGTCGTATTTGTGATACTAGAATTTCATAGAGATTATGTGACGAATGGAATTTAGAATAATTTTAAAATATAAAGTCAGGTTTCTTTCGTTTTATTTGCAGGTAGTGAAGCTATCTTGCATTATTACTACAGCAAAATGAATAGTCAAGAAATCGAATTTAATTTCAATTGTTTTGAATTTAAGGAACTCATAATGTTGTCTCTTGTTATTCTTCGAAAGTTCCATTCTTATTATGAAATATGGCCGATATATATTTGAAAGGAAATGCTTATATGTTTTGAATTTTAATTGTTTATATAAGGCATGTTTCAAGAAACGGACATTTTTTTTAAAAAAGATATTTGCATCCAGCGAATTTTTTTTTCCAAATGATTGTTAAATTGTCGTTAAAAATAAAATAATTTTTATTTCATATGACTGTTCAGAATTTATTGGCATGATTTGCTGTATGTTAAAAACCTTAACTTACAGTAAATCACGTTAAACCTCATTGCTACCTAATTTTTTAAAGAAATGTTTATATACATACAGATATATATATATATATATATATGTTTGTTTGTGTGTGTGTGTGTGTGTGTGTGTGTGTGTGTGTGTGTGTGTGTGTGTGTGTGTGTGCGTGCGTGCGTGCGTGCGTGTGTGTTAAAAAGTGTACAGTAACTTACATACAGAAAAATTCGTATTATTTTCAAAGAAAGGAAAGCAAAAGAAATTAAATTTCGGAAATTACAAAAGAACTTTAGAAAAGAAAAAAGATTAGGCAGGAAGTATTAAAAATATACTATATGAAAAGAAAAGAAATATTTTTTAAGAATTGTATTTTAAAAAAGTACCCGTCATTGACCCGAAATTCTGGGTTTTTTTTAAATATTTGACTTCGTTATACAAAAATAATAAATAAGTTCTAAGGCCATCTGATAGCTTGCATAAAAGTTCTTAGATGAAGTATGTAGGGTTATAAAGCGCCATTTCTGGGAAATTACAAAAGAAAATGTCTTCGAGTCGGTGTCAGAAGAGAAAAAAAACTTTGAAATAGCCTATTTAAACGACAGTTCAAATCTTTGGTTGTTGACAGAAGCCGATAAATCATCCTTCCCTCCACTTAACACTAGAAGCCGGTCTCTGTTGCCCCCTGTTTTAATTACTTGTCTTTAGAAAGGGTTGAAGTTTAACGATTCTCTTCTATGCTTTCGTTTCCCATTTCAACCCTCAAGCCCATTTTCCCATCCCAAGCGTTGAATCTTTACAAACAGAAAAAATGGGTGGGAACGGAAATTTCACAATTTAAAAGGATGATTCTTTTATAACGACTTACTCAAAGTAATCAATTCAAAATAAACTTAAAAAATTTCTATTTTTAAAATTAGCATAATATTAATTTTAAGATTCCACAACACCTCTGATCATGAAAAGCGTTTTTAAACTAAAATATTTTATTAATTTATTTATACAACAATTACAATTATTAGAAATACAATTATTTTATTAGTTTATTTATACAAAGAATTACAGTAAATAAAATAAATTAATTCCTGGAGTATTTCAAAGCCTTATTTACAAGGAGGCTACACGCCAGAAAACTTAATTAGGTGTGTTTAAATCTGTATCGTATTTTATAAAATTTAAATCCTTCTTCTAAACTTTGAAGAAGGCACTGTATTTTCCGTTCCTTCTACATTAATGGCGAATAGCATGATATTAACCCCCAAAAAAACCTATATAAATTTTAAGGGCAGGAGAACAATATCTCTATTTTATTAACCATTAAAATAGGCTTTAGATATAAGAAAAGGGAATTTAAAATTTATTATGCTTTCATTGTGGTTAACTCACAGTCATGCATATCAAAGTGAAAACTGATAACTTATTCTCTTTTACATGTGCTATTAATTTCGATTAATACTCAAAGCAGATAGATAGATAGATAGATAGATAGATAGATAGATAGATAGATAG
>BMAW01096478.1:0-14639 GCA_019974015.1 Nephila pilipes
CGAGAGCTACTTAGATGTCTAAGTGATCAAAAAGGAGCTAGGACTCGACGCAGACTGATCGAAGATACTCGATTATGAATTTATTCATTACATTGGAACCGTTTATCTGGATACGAATTACGTAATGGTTGAAGCTATAAATTAGAACGCAGAGGGAAAGTGAACTAGTAAAGAGTATTCCTTTTTCTTTAAATATAACTAAGCAACACTTTGATGAATACTTTTAACTGAAATAGCGAATTGATACTGAGTGATTATTTTATTTGATGTATCTATGCTTAGAAGTAAGTTAAAGTCTTTAGAATTGTGATTAGATTAGTACTTAAATTCACATTAGGGTCAGGTAACAAAAATACTCCACAAACATGCAGAGATAAATGCGTTTGTTAAATACACGGATACATTGAAATTAAGTATCACAGTACATCACCTCAAGTAGGAGTACATAATAATATTCAAATGTAGGATTGACAAATAAAATCTTGTTAAACATCTCACCTTAGGCATATCACATTCTTAAAGTTTTATTATTATAAACCCCAAACACGTTCATAATTTTTTTTTAGAAAAAAATCTTTAAAATGACATGTTTTAAATCGATTTACTTACCTCATTGGTAAACAGAGTGGAAAAATTCAGCAATGCGTATGGGTACTTTATTCGTATTGTTAAAATACAGGTATACGTAATTCCATTCGTACACCTATATTAATATTGATATATGATTCCTCATAATTATACATAAGCGACTACCAGTTTGGGGTGATCTACGCATAATCGGTCTTGATCTCACTTTTGAAAGATTCGCGTGGGGTCTTTGTAAAATTAGTCTTTCTAAAGTAGTCATCCCACACAGAAAGAAGAATGCTTAGTTTTCCTATCTGGAGACCTTTCGCAACTCCCAGCGTCTCATATAAAGTGAGACAAACACCAACCTTTGACAGACAGATGGATATACTCTCACTCACACAGCTGACAGATACTCACAGATACACTTAGCATATCTTGTCGGTGAAGCTCATCACATGCACACACATTTAAAGAACTCATACTCTCAAATTTCATTGCGAATTTATTTCGCGTTTGACCCATGTAACAAAATGAAATCTCATAAACTCTTCATAGAAACCCACGTTCATCATCCCTTAATTTTCAGGTAAGCCAAATCAATATTATATAAGTTTTAACTTTTAATTTTTCTAGTTTTAGTAGTACTAAATTTCTATGTCATTTAAGTAATAGTGTTTTACCTTGCTATTCGCGTACTCTCTCCTTTAGATCATTGACTCAAACGATCATTGATTTTTTTTACAGAATTTAGTAAGTGATATCTTAAACAAATAACAATTATTCTTCTCAGAGAGAATCACGTATTATTGCTTAGTTCAAATTTCTTAATGTTATATAGGAACTTAAAAGAGAATAATTAAATTATCCCATTTTCTTTATAACATCTTATAAGCCATAAAGGTAGAGTACAGAACAAAATGAATTTGTTCCAAAAGCTATCTATAAGCATGGTTACTTTTTAACATAAATATCGTGAAGATTCATGCATTTCTCATATTGGTTGACAAACTTTCTGTTCCACATCTTGCAGGAAAATTGCCACCAGTGATGAGAGATACAGTTATTTTCGAACCTTCATTCCTCTTTTTGGTTTAAATAGCTCATCGCTGTCCTCGTACAGCCTGGCAGTGAGAGCTGCATTGATCACCGTCCCCGGTTTCATAAACTTAACAAGCAAGGTGCACTTTTGGTTCCGAAATACCTTAGTCATAACTTTCCTGCGGTTGCAGGTTGGACACTCTAGCATTCTTATCCCCTTCATCGTGAACGTTGGTTCACCCGTTTTTAAATTATCTACGTCATTTACGCGCAACATCATCACTCTTAAAGTGTTCTTGTATACTCGGGTAACTTTTCAAAAAAATTCGACTGCATTATTACTTCCTTCTGGAAGAAAGCGAAAAAAAAACTACGCAATTCGCATTTTGCGGGATCATCAATTGTACTATATATGATTATATGTCTTCAACTCAGCAGTTTAAAATCATAGGTTGGTGTCGGTAATAGCAGATGTTAAGGTTAAAGAGATGAGCAGCCTCCTACTGAGCATCCCCACTTCCTAACAATCGTTTGGTTGCTTAGCAGCTCGATCCCAGTTTAAAAAAAATACAATCCTTCTATTATATGCAAGTTTGAAAATAATCGAGATAAATGTTTCCTAAAAGAATTAAAATCATTACAATAGATAAAACATATTTTCGAAAGGACACAACTACTGTATAATAAATGAATGTGATTTTATCATCTGCGGTATTAAAATATTTCCATATTTCTTACTCTTTTTAGTCCAACTTTGGCATAAGTCCATATTCTTCTCTGCCACCTGAAATCCACTAAACCTAAAAGAATGATATGATGAGGGAAAAAATGATCAAAAAACTGTAAATTCAAGTTAGAAAACTTGTTTAAATATAAATAGAAGATATCTTCTTATGTGAAGTGAACAGATGTTTAATTGAATATTATTCGATATTTGTTTGAAAATTACGAACGAATATATTTATCATTTAAAACTAAATGTCAAAAATTAACTCACAAAAATCGAAAGTTATATAAACTAAATAATTTACATGCCAATATATTTTTATATTAATTGGAGCTCGTGTCTTGCATTAGTATTTGAAAATAATTACTGGGATTATGGTTTTTCTTTTTTCATTTTGTTTTACTTTCTTAATTTTCTTAACAGATGTGTTTATTAATACTTAAAGTTTAGTCTCATTAACATGAGGCAATGGAACTCTATTCTATTAGCAATGGAATGCAACTAAGGATAAATTCCGACTAACACGAAGTCGGCTTTTAGTCGACTCAGGACTCTAACCTTCCGATCAATCAACGCATCATTTACATTTTAGACTTCCGTAAGGGAATATATTTAATTTTAATTTCTAGTAAATTATACTTATGCATCACATTACCTTTTGCTAATAACGTTTCCATCCTTTTCCCCAAATAATTTCGAACTTCCCGATTCGTTAATTGATCCTGGTTGAAAAACGTGAATTTAATTTTAATAGCTCTCGTATTGCTTCTATAAGGGACGTGAATAATAAATAATTCTTGAAATTATTTATCGCTTCTTATTTACAGCTTGAATACAGTGAAATTCAACTAAGCAAGATTTCTGAATAGAACATGTAAAGAAGTAGACGACTATAATTCCCCTAAACGCAAAAATAAAAATGCTGAGCTATTCGCAGTTTACTCTTCATTAAACATTGAGGCTTCTAGTGATTTTATTTGCATAAAATTTAGAACTTTCCAACCAAATGAAACGTGAATGCGCAGATTAGATGAAAATAAAGAGAGCAATGAATTGCATTAAGGATAGTGATATACAAACAAATATACTTGAAAGAAACAGAACGAACATAGGATAACGAGGAACTGGTAGATCTATATAAAGTAGAAATTGGAGAAAATTGCTTTAATGGATTGGCGATGAATAAAATGGGTTAGATGTGACTATCGGTTCGAATAAGTAGTCACTGTGGTGGAAATCCCAGCATTCGAGAAGTACCACACACGAAGCAATGTACCTGGCAGGTAAGAATTCTATCGCTTATTTCTGAACCAGGATTCAAACGAGTTGTGAAAGATTCTTGCATAATCTCCGAATATAGTTAATAAATTATTATTGTTTCTTTTTCTAACAATTCTTCAATTGGGTTTATGATAGTATTTACTTCTTAATTATATTTGACGATGCTTGTAGATTCGAATAATGAGGAGCCACTAATCGTATAAAACGTAATTTTGATAAAAAAAAAATTATAACTGGAGAATTTTCTCCTCTAAAAGCTTTTAAGAACAACTGAAAGCTTTTTTATTTTCAAAATGTAGGGAACATTAGAATACGTATTCCTTTGTTTCTTCTTTATTCAGTGAAAACGTGATCAGCGTCATTATGTGTTCCAATAACCAAAGTGCTCTGGAAACCTCCCCACGAATCATCGCCTTCACGAAAGCAAATCGATCTCCAAAAATAGATGAGAAGTCAAGAGTGCGCAAAAGTTATCGAGATTCTAAATCACAGAAAATTTCCGTCGAAGAAGAATAAACGGCATGGAGTACATTTTATGATCATTTTGTTCCATAGTTTCCGCGGATAAAAATTATCATAAACACATTGAAATTTATTCGCCTACCTCGGTAATAATTTTTATCTTTTCTGTTTCTTTCCTTTCGTTCTTCCTTTTTTTTCATTATTTTTTGTGTCAAATGTGGAGAATAGAAACTCCACAAATATGGAGAATAGAAACTCATTTCTCCAGATAATATGAACTGTTTTTTTTATTACAGGAGAGGGCAAAAAGCGGTCTACAAGGAGTTTTTTTCATGGCTCGACAAGAGCTAGAAAAATCACTCTAGAACTGAGATTGCTACTCCTGCTTAAAATCGTTGAAATCAAAACTAGATTTATATGCACGTAAAGTAGGAGAAGATAATTAATAACATTTCTCATAATCAGAAAAACTGAAAGTACATGAAAGTGTTTCTGCACATATTACAGAGGCCGAGAAGTTTGGAGATAAAAGTCACAAGATTCAAGACTTGACGAAAATTGAGCTTAAATTAAATTTGCCCTCATTAGATATTTATAAGAAAATGTTTATAATAACCCTATTTAAAAATACATAAAATGAGCATTTCAGTAGAAAAGGCATTATTTTAAAATTAACGACTGCTGAAATTTTCAATAATTTTTCCCAAATATTACAATATTTTAAAATTCCAATTCTTCCACATTATTCAATATTTTGACACGTTTACGTCTGCACTGAAACATATTCTTTTCTTTTCTATGAGGTTATTCTAACAGCGCTTAGCTTTATCAGATGGCGTAGAGCTAAAATGAAATAATACCACCGTGATAGCAGTGGTGCCCATTATTTTGCTTACTATTATTGATGTCATGTAGATCGGTATATATATTTTATGTTCATACTAAAACATTTATTGGAAAAGAGAAAATATTTAATCGAGTATCGTCCCTTTACTGAGGTTCAAAATTATAATGTTTGTTGCCAATATTTCTCGTGTTGCTTCTAGGAGCTATAACTCAAAATCAAATCTTCAAAATTCAATCTCTATTTAGTTTTTATATTGTCTTGTTAAACTTGGGGTTATTGAGGTTTGTTATACTTCTGAACCTAACATTCTGTAACATTATTTAATTGAATAAAATATTTAATTTAGTTCTATCTTTGTTATGTATAGGTGTGACTTCCTAAGATTTTTAAGGAATTTTAATTTATTCAGAATAAGGCTAGATGCCCTAGAAAATATCCATATATCATTTTACTAGTTCAAATACTTTTCAACTGTAAAGCTTATCTAAGTTACTTAAAAAAATATCTTTATGTCACAGTCTGGAAGATAATAATCAGATTCAGTTAAATATCAAGTTTCATTAAAGAGACGATATTTCAAAAACGAATAAGAGTTTCTACCCATATACGAGACCAAATATTGTGAAAGTCTTAAGAATCTTTTTCTCTCGACGGTGATATTCTTTTTCCTTCAGTCATTTTTTACCCTTCCTTTTTTCTTATCGCACTAGAGTTCTACAAATTGTTCGAAGTTTCCAGCAAAAACGTACGTAATAAAAATGCGTAGTGTTCTTTTTCTATCTTTTCTTCGCTCAAAAAAAGTAAGGGTTGATATGAAAAAAAAATTGAAAATGCAAGAAAAGGAGTTTTGAATAGATTACGTTGCATGAAAGGGATAAAAGTTTCGTGTCTGGATAAAAGAAACATTTGCGGAAAAGCTCGAATTTGTGCAGGTTGCTTCAAAACATCGGAAATGTAATAGTCCTCGATGCCCTACTTTAAAATAATATATTTAACCAGCATCAGTATCTATTAAAACTATCATTCTGGGAGAACAAATGTATCGTTACTTTTTGGCTTCAAAGCATATTTCGAAAACTACATAAGATTTGAATCATTTTCACTTGGATTCTTGATACGAAAAGTTCCTAAAAAAATTGTGAATAATTTGATTTTTATTTTACCTCTACCTGTACTGCATGTCGTTTGGAAACAAATTTTTCAATTTGGCATCATAATATCTTTTTTTCTAAAAGAATCTAAATTCGTTTAGATGTGAAAACTGAATGGAACTAATCATAACATGTTCCTATTATCAATATTGGTATCACTAAAAAAAGAAATATATCATAACAATTGTTCAATACTATGTTTTGTGAAGAAACAACTTCGTCCTACCAATATTAAATAATATAATATGTTTAAGTTATTATATTGCGTGATTAACTACAAAGACCTCTTTGTGTTGGGTAATAATGACAAATCAATAGTAAAATCTCATTGGACTCCGAAAAATTCCAAAAAAGGGAGGAAGTTAAATTAAAAAATTATTTTGAAAATCTTCAGAAAAAAATGTCGGCCTCATACCTGTTTTAACATTTTGAATACTTTTATACATTTTCAGTTATTTCCTGATTCCTGATTACAATATTTAAAGAATATATCAATCAGTTGGAAAAGTATTCAAATTTTATACGTCAATCCAATAAAAAAATTAAACTTCGATCCAATAAGTAATTGAATAGAAATTTTTTCATGTATTTTTATTTTGAAAACAAAGCTCAGTATTGATGAAACATGTATGCAAAACATGTATGCAAAATGTTTTTGCAAACATGTATGCAAAAACATTTCCGATATAAAAGTTTGAAAAATTATCAGCTACACCAATTTGCCCATCAACGAAAACAATATCAGGCTATTGTTAATGAATTAAAATTCCCTAATTTCTATAAATAATTCATCCTTTTTTGAGCTTCTTTTTAAATAGTAAACTACAAACACAACAAATGTATTTTAAAAAAAAATTTAAACTTAAATACCATCTCTCTCTCTTTATATATATATATGAAACATACTTTAATCTAATGCTGAATTTTGTCTTATCTAAAGTTAATTTTAAATAAGAACTCATAAATGTTTTTCTTCAGAAAGATTTCTTGCTTAAATAAATTCCTCTATGGAATTTGAGCAACTATATAACTACATATAAATACATAATTTAATGAAAAAAAAGTGTAGTTATCCTACTAACCATATTTTCAAAAATTTTAATTTAATCAGTTACGATCCATTTAAACGAAAAAAACATTTAAAAACCTTTTACCTAAAATGCATAATTGTTGTAAGTAATTTATAATATTCATTTATTACCTTTTATTCAAAATAAAAAATATTATATAGGAAAGCAATATTTTTCTACCTTTTTTTATTTTCAAAGAACCTGCATTGAAGTATTTTGAAATGTATTTGATGTTAAAAAAATAAAAATACAATTATTTAAAAAGTTTAATGAGAATTTTTTTTCCATCTTTGAAATATATAATCAAATATTTAATTTTGAAAATATTTTTAAGTTCCATAGAAATGAAGGCCTTTTTAAAATAACTCAATTCTTTATTCAGCGTGATTTCTTTTTTATTTTATCTAGCTACCGAAATAATTCTTTGAAGATGAATTTAATTTTTTCCTTCAAAAAATATTTTAATGACTGAAAATTTTTCTTAATTAGTTTGCTCTACATTATCACAGAAAGTTTATTTGTTTAAAACTCAAATACTTCCTTTTATTAAAACAGTAAACTCACTCAAATAAGATTTAACATTAAATGTGATTTTAGAAGAAAAAAAATAACAATGAAAAGTTTAGCCTGTAATTTTAAGTAAAAAAAATAATAAATAAATTTCAATACTATTAATTTCAATATTTTGTTTTCCTAATGAACATTCATTTTTTGATTAATATAAATTATTCTGCTATACTTTGAATCTAACATTCTAATTAAAATGTATTACAAGAATTTAAATCATTAATTAATTTTGTTAATTTGCCACACTGTGTGACAAAATTTTGATTTGAAATTAAGCTAGATGTATTACACGTGCTAGATATATGATAGAAAAGTATTAGTTTAAAATTTAAATATAGTGGTTAAACGCTAATTGCCAGCAGGAATCTAATTATATTTACGTCTAATTTTCGGTATTTTAATATAATCTCTTAATTCTGCCTATCACAATATGATTCATTCAATACCACCATACTACGAGAAGAATTAAGGTATTACCTAATGAATCTTCAAGATGAATGTTTAATTTAAGATAGAAGCAGAAAAGTAGAAAAACGGGCATATTTATTGGTTTTTATTACAACAGTTTAGAAATTACTTTTTGTTCCATAAAAAGGTAACTATTTCTTCTAATATAGATTTTTCATGAATTTTCGTTTTCTCAATAATACATTATTTACAGATAATTTCCCTATCAATTATAGGAAGTGTATCTTTAACTTTTACGTAACTGCTAATAAAATCTGTTGCGCAGTTTTCTTAATTATTTGAAAATAATTATTACAGTGTGTATATGCAGTTAAAAGGTTTACTGTTTTTGATGTTTTAGTTCTAAATTAATATCATGACCACAAATTTAATTACAAGATTTAAAAGACTGTAAGTTTTGGGTCTTTATCAATCACTACAAGTTTTCTAAATGCGAATGATTTCGAAGGGAATGCATTGTATCTTATTTCAATTAAGACAGCAAATTAATTAAAAACGTAATTATAAAAACCATCTTAAACAATAACTGTCATTTTTCTCAACTTTTCGAATTTAAATCAAATTATCAAATTTGTGTATTATGCCATAATTAAACAGAGGATAATAAAGGTACTGTTGCACAAAGTTGATCTTGTAAATTCTAACTTTCCTGAATAGTGTACTCTGAAGAATTTCGTTAATTCCCAAGAAATTCTAACCATCACTTTTAAAGAATATGCATCAGAGATTTCTATTTCTAAAATTAATCGATTATATGGAGTTAATTAAGACATTTACTTTTTGTCTCTCTTTCTCTGTTACAGATGTAGATCCAGGAATAGCAGAAGTGTCCAGAAGGAAAAAGTACAGAGCCTCTAACTCTCAAAGCGAATTTTTAACCAATTTGAATCAATTGTAAAGATTATCAATATTTGGAGTGATAAATCCTGCTGCTTTATTTCAGTCATTAGTAGAGTCTTCAGTAGAAGAGTATTGTAGATGTGTCGAATTGAAATTAGTGCCTGGATTCCAAGTCTCACCAGCTGTGAGCCAAGGATAATAATCCGGATCCTCCTCACAAAGAGATACGCGTTGTTCCGTACTTTTAACGAAATAGAAACGGTCATAGGGATGATGTCACGAGCTATTCTAATGTGTTCAAGTTCAGTGTCGTGAGTATAAAATTTGCAGAAAAAAATCAGAACGTTTGTTTCGACACGAAAAATAAATATCTTTGTCTTTTGGGATCGTAAAAAGTTTCTTCTCATTGAACGTTTGCTCCATTTGAAAAGAATTAATTGCTCCATTTGAAAAGAATTAATTGCTCCAGTTAATAAGAATTACTGAAAAAGGAGAAATGACATTAAGGAGAAAGATAAAGAACATAAGAAATGGAATGTGAACAAAAGGAGTGTATTTCTTGCATGGCATAGGTAACCCCAGAAACCAACTCTTAGTCTCATTAGGTTTGAACATAATCAAACACTTCTCTCACAGACCTTATCCCGCTCTTAGTTTCATATTGTTACCTCATGGGGTCATTAATGTGTGAAAATGGTTTTCGGCCTTCTCAAAGGTCCAGAGGGCCAATACACATTGGGCCAAATTGGTGGAGGTAAAGGTTTCGACAAAGGTATGGAAAATCATCTCTAAGCTTACGAATTGTATCGTCATAAGATATTGTTTAATATACGCACATGAATTTGTAAAATTTTTAAAATATCTCTTTCATTTTCGATTTTTAAGAAACTGAATACTCTTTTTTATGGACAGACCTTGTAGGATGAGGTCAATTGCTTGTTACTGGCAACTAATACAGTAGAAGGAATAAATAGGATTTGAATTAAGACTTCCTTTTACCTAACTTATTTTCGATAATTACGACTCTCATCTGTTCTCTCTTTCCCTTTCTATGAGACGAAAGGAACTCGATAAATCTCCAGTTGTACTCAGAATATGCATGTGACCTGGTCATCAAAACAATCACTGAGATGAAGTGCCTTTGCGTTTTCTCCACCACGACTACTTACCGAGAAATCAATAGGCGGTTTTGATAAATTTCTATTTAAAACTGGGTATTTTTTTCATGTTTGGCAAAAAAGAGATTACCGATATAACTACGTATATTGTGAAATATAATTCTTCCCTCTTAATGAGGATATTATTTATGTGCTTGCACTGATAAGCTTTAGTTACTTTATTTTATTGCGATATTCTTACAATAAAGAAATTGAATATTCAAATATATATATCATAAGAAAAAGACATTGAAGACATGAAATAATTGAAATATGATTCCAGATTTTCGAAATATGTTTAGTAAGTATTTTTATTGGAGCAAAATACTATCTCTATGAAATTCATATAATGAATCAATGTCTAATTGGCTCAATACCGAGCGAATATGTAGATAAGAGGTGAAATAAGGTAGGAACTAGCAAAAAGGCATTCCAATATTTAGTGATGTATGGTGAAAGAGGGTTCAAACCTGAGAGATACTAAAAATAAAAATAATAATTTTTGAGCCTAATATATTTGTTATTCCAATTTTTTCCAACAGATAGCAATACGAGTTTCCTCTTTGTTTGATAATAATAATAATTATTATGTATAATAATATATATCTAATAAGATTTTAATTGAAATAATTATATTTTAATAAGTGTTTTAGAATTTTTGTAATTTTCACTTTGCGTAATATTACAATAGTGGTTTTCTAATTATATGCTTAGTATTGGATGGAAATTTATTTGACGTCATATTTGTGTTAAATTACAGTGCAATGCCTTGTTATCGAACTCCTTCAATATTTCTATCACCAATGCTAATTATTATTCGATCACAGTTTGATTGAAAGTTATTTTAGTATATATATTTAATTGTTATCTTTAGAAGTCTTATATCACATCATTTTCTGTATTCTCTGTCACTCTTTTCTTACATTTACAGTCTGTACCAATTATTAGTATGAAGTAATATTGAATAGGATTTGATGGATTCCAAAGATATTGTTCAACCATACATTTCATTGAAGCAGAAATTTAAAATATCATAGAACCCTTTTTAAGTCTTCTTTTCCTCTATAATTTCTAATCTCAAAAAAAAACTATTTTGCTATTTTATTTGCTTATTCTTATGATTTTTGCTTTTATTACTGAATAATTTTTTATAAGAGATAAGAATTCATTTAATAATTACTACTTTATCTAAATATGTTTATTTCTTTCAATAATTATGGTATTACTTTTATATATTAATTTATATGCTATACAATGTCACATATACACACAGTCACGTGTTTGAGTATGTTAGCCGACGTAACATTCTCGGGGATAGAGCAGCTGAATCTATGTGTAAGTTAAGAGAATAGAGTACCAACTCAAGTAGCCTTCTAGTCAATGGACTGTGATTTAAAATTACGAAATCCTTCACAATCATCCTCTTAAAGAATTTAAAATTGATTTGACGTGTTAGCTTAGTGTTAATTATTCGGAAAAAATTCACCTGATTGTGATATTGAGGGATTAATTTCACCATAATTTAAAGGAATTTTTTTTGATAAATTTAATCCTATCTAAAGAAACGTTTTTAAAATTTTGCAAATGAGTCCGGCTTCATAGAAAAAATGGAATCATCCTTAAATACCTCATGCTCAACAGAAAATAATGAAACGTTAATTTAATGTACATCGTTCTCTTAATGGGCAATTAATTTTATACAAAAGAATTATGTTAATAAACCACTTAAGTAATTGGTAAATGAGTTTTCTTGATGTAGTTTCTTCACATACGCTATATCGTAATTAGATTTATATAATTTATTTTGGCAGGATGTTATGTTCAGATAATAAACTCCAAAAATTGCTTACTTTTGCCCCGCATACACACCTCAACGCATTCAATGAAGTTTATTTACACTATTTTTTATAACATGGTTTCTTCAGAATTGAAAAGAATGAATTCCTAAACAACGAAAAGTTAATAAAAATAAATTTATTCAGCTCTAAATCTGTCAGAACGTTTCTGAAAAAATCCTCACATATTTTTTTTCTTTTTCTTAATGTTAATTAAAGCCAATAAACTTTCGTAAGATACATCACATAATTTATTTCTTTTAAGAGGAAATTAGGTATTATAATTAGATATTCTAAGCAAAAGTTAAAAATTATTTTCTTATATGTTTCAAATTTTAAGTAAATTTTTTTTTGAAATTTAAAAATAATGAATTGTACAAACGTGCTCTTCATTTAATATATTTAGTCCTAATTTCTAATTTAAAACCCTTAATAAATTTCTGAAATTTGAACAATTATAAAAATATATTCTTTTAAATGTGTTATTTAAATAAATTATAGTTAAATTCATCGCAAATACAACGCAATTTAAGAAATCTTAATTTGCCCTAATTTTTCTTCGTTTCAATATGTAGTATAAGCCTGTAGCTGCTGTAGCCTTGTAATAACGGTCCCGAATTAGTGGCTGTGTTCCGTGGAGTCTCAGTTTCGAGCCCCCATACATTTGAAAACCCATCATGTGCCAGGGTTGATGAAAGTTAACTCTGTCGAAGCTCCACGTATTACTGTTGGTGAGGTGGGGAAGTGGGGAATAAGTGTTGCCTACTCAAGTGTGTGTCTTTTTTTGTAACTTTATCGAATTTAGAAATTATGAATTCTGTCGCCAATACTCTCATCTTGCCTCTAAATGCAACGATTAATAAAGAATCAATCATCCTCTTGTACGAAACGAAATAGATTATTTAAAATTAAATCGTTGTCAAAACTTTAAGATTAACTAACATATGTCAAAACACATTTACTGTAAATCTCAGGACCATTATATGCATTAAATGTTTTGGTTGATTTTAATAGTATTATATTAAATATTATCTTACATTTAAATGACCTTTTCAATTATTTAAAATTCTATATTAAAAATTAATGTATAATTAAATGTATAATAAAGTACAAATGTTTAACACGAAATATATTTTAAGTACACAGAAAAGCTTAGAAAAAATTCTAAAAAAGGTTCACGTTTAAAAAAAAATTATTTTAGTTATGGCTAACTGTCTGTACACCGAAATTTAAAAATTCCTCGGTGGTGAAAGTCCTTATTTTACAACAGTGAACATTGGAAAGAAAATATTCTATTTCCCAATGTATTGTGCCAAATAATACAACAAGAGCCACTGAATTTCTTAAAAATTATTTCTTTGAAGGAGCTTATTTGCTTGCACATGCAATGATGCGACAATAGTGCTATCCCAGATTCAGATTTGACATCGATGACCATTCTTTATCATCTTTCCCCCTTGTCTAATCAACCTTCCAAATGACGAGATTTTTTGTCTTTTCGTTTCTTTGAAGAATTCCTCACATATCTTATTAGTGTTTACTTTAAGAATTCTTACTATATTTGATGATTCACTTTGAAAACTCGACTTTGATTTGTTAATTATTTTCAATTCCTGCAATCGATTAATCGGAAACATTAATTCATTTAGACAGCTTTTGTACCCAAATGCCAACGAATGCTTTCGAATTTAATTTAATGATATCTAAATCATTACTTTGAGATAATTAAATAAATTGATTTATTCACTACTTAAGCAACTAACATGTCATATAAAAGATAAAATGTTAGAATCTCATATTACAAGAATGAAGAGCATACACATCAAAAGTTATTAAATCTGATTTATGTCAGACTTATTAAATAGTCATTAATCGGCTTATATGTATCCTTACGGTGGCTAATAATAAATGGGTTTCATAAGAATTTGGACGTATTCAATATCTTTTAAAATGATCGTCACAATTTTTCAGGAACTAACTACGCTTTTCACTTATTTCAATTTAGAATTATGTTTTAAATATCTTATAGGATTTTAATATAATTTCTATGACTTAATTCTCTTTAACACTAAGTGAAACATATTATGTACATTTGTTACTGATATTAATACACGGAACAGAAGTCATTTGGCTACCAATATCCTAGATATATGCAGCAGTATTTAAATGCAATCTTCAAATTTTATACTGCAGAAAAACTAATATAAACACAAATAATTTGAAATAAAAACCAACGTTTTTATATGGGGGCAAAGTTGATTAAAAAAATTATTAAAATATTAGTTAAAACTGGTTGCAAATATCTAAATATTGCATTGTTAGGCAAATAAGAACGGTTCCCAAAATTTCAGAGCTCTAGCTTGATGGGAAGTTGGTTAAATTAACAATAGACAATTTGATGACACACTGATACACATACATACAGACACACACCAAGTGAAATACATAACAACGTTAAAACTAACTAAAATTAATTAATCCGGTAAATTAAATGGTTGGAATACAGTTTAGTCAAACCACTCTTGGAGACAGGAATTATTTGGCGGTATTTTGCCAAATGTTGCTAAATTGGTCCGCGAAGCAGACTTAACATTCAGCCAAAAAAAAAAAAAATTCGCCAAGTTTG
>BMAW01096497.1:0-73871 GCA_019974015.1 Nephila pilipes
ATCTCCTCAATTGCAGTATTCATAAACTATTTTTTAAATATGTTTTATCAGGTTTAAGTCCTTTATCAAACTCATTGAAACAAACAATTTATTTATTGTCAGTGAATAAAATTGTATTTACTTATTTACCCATGTGTATGTGCTTATAATTGTTGTTTCTTATTTTCTTCATTTTTGTTTATAATTATATTTCTTGTGTGTAGAGAGTTAAATAAAATTTACTCAATTTAGGTAAAATGTATAAATGAAAAGTCTGAAAGCAAAAAGCATGCCCAAACGACTATTCTTTTAATAACAAAATAACAGGATGACTTACAGCAGATTGTGGAATATTACAATTGCTATTTATTAGAACACACACATATCCAATAATGATTTAGTGATGTTCATACTGCCAGTAGGAAAAAAAAAAAAAACTCATGAAACTAACATTTAAAGAGCGACAACAAAACATCCAATAAAAGAACTGCCATTTATGTCCCAAGATGTATAACAATGCTACTGCTTGTCATATTTTGAAGATTGTAAGATTCAACAAATCTCTTAAACATTATTATTACATTAATTTATGGCAGGTGGATGGAATTCTTGTCAAGCATCTTAGATGTATAATATTTATATAAATATAATTTAAAAAATATTTAAATATAAACATAATTGCATTTATCAATATGCTATATTTTAAACTTGATTTAAAGATTAGTAAAAAAATAGCATCACTTTTTTTCTTAGATTCAAAAAATTTAAAATTAAATTTGTAAAATTTCTGGCAAAACATATTTAAAAAAAGGAAGAAAGATGTACTGATGTTTGTAAATTCCAATAATTTTCTTCATATTCAATTATTTAAGAATGGAAATCTTTGGCTGTGCATGTGTCTTTGTCATAGAAGTAGGATGCCAGTGAGAAGCATTCAGTGACATGTTTGCTTTTGTCATGGTCTTCCCTCAGTTAGCTTATCACCTTCAGTCAGCTCTGGTAGCAGTCCAAGTAGAATACGAATAGAATCATGAGTGCTAATGAGTAAAGTGTTGATTGAAACATTTACTTAATTGGTTGTGAGAGTCACTAAGAAACCGGAAGTTAAATTTTCTCTTAACTGTATTAAAAGAAGTTGAATTTCAAGAATCATGGAAGGAAGTTGAAGACAAGTATGAATTTCATATTTGGGTCTGTTTGGTTTTAAATTAGTTATTCACATAATTTACTATAAGGTTCCTCCTTTGGAACAAATAAATTTTAATTTACTTGCACATTGTACATTTATTAGTCATTACAATCAATACATCCTGCGAAAGAAAGTTCTTGGGGGCGTACGTTTTCTAATTTTTATCGGAAATTTATTTTTAAAAAAAGCTTTCTTTAAATCATTGTACAGAAAGGAATACGAAACGAAGAAATGTGTATATTTTTTCGGCAAGTTTTAAAAATATATTTTGAAAAGGCATAAATACTACAACTGCGGAAAGGACAAAATGTTTCAGGGTATAGAGGCGCTGCAGTAGCTACGTATAACAAGAAAATTTGCTTGCGAAAAACGATTACTTCCTCATCCAACAAAGTTAACAAGCTGTGTCAGTCTGAAAATATATATTTCACAGAAAAG
The DNA here is from genome assembly GCA_019974015.1 of Nephila pilipes. NCBI lineage: Eukaryota > Metazoa > Arthropoda > Arachnida > Araneae > Nephilidae > Nephila > Nephila pilipes. Next base: position 1,607 of record BMAW01096497.1, read on the forward strand.
AAAATAGTATGTAAAAGAAATAATAAAAATAATCGCATTTAATATGACTTCACAAAGAAAGAAATATGTTGGTAATGATGAATGCAATAAATTGTTCACAAAACTTTGAAAACGAGCATTCGATTTTAAAAATAGAACACATCAGGCATAATACATCTCATACGTAGCCCAAATTAAGGTGATGAAACTTTTAATAATATCCGATTCATGATATTGATAGAACGAACAAAATCTTTTTTCGTACCGAAACAAAAGAGTAATGTGTGACGACAACCGATTGACTGACAGAACCTCAAAAATTGCCTCACTGGAATGTTAACTGGTAAGGAAGAAATAAGAAAACGTCGAAATTCAAGGAGGAATTAATAGTACACAAACAAATATTTGCTCTCTATGTATTGTACTTTCCATGACTTTATCAACCTGAATATGTTCACCGAATTTTCCCTGTAAGTTTTGATGAAGTGTTTTTTGCTTGTAAGTTACTTCTTAAACTATTTATTAGTATAAAAAAACAGTATATGAAGGTTATTATATTGGATACTTTATTTCTTAGGAGACTTTACAAATATCCAAACATTTGTAATGTATACATATCATTTTTAGCTCAATTCTGAAAGCTAATATAAAACAAAAATAAGAAATTGTACATTTTCTCCGCATTTCTTAATAGAATTGGCCCTCGGAAATTCTTTTTCCCTTCAAGGACAGTACTTTTTACGCTGTGTGTATGTTTCGTAATACATATTACTTTACCTTCCCTTAATCGAACATCGCCTCCATAGTTTGCGTGTGAATTTATCACATATGAAATGTCTTAAACAAGAATAAATAATAATCGTCCGTTGCGAAGAGACTGGAAACAGCAGGTCGGAATTGGAAGGTTGAATCGAAGTTGGAGGGGGCCTGGCGCACTTTAACTTTCTTTTGGCGATAAATTGCCAATGTAGTTACCATGCAGGTTTGTTTCTGGTAACCCTAAAATTATCTATGAAAGGGGATTCGACGCTTTGTTTTCTCCTTTTTAATTTTATCTTACAAATTTTGCCACTATCTTACGGAGAAGTTCCTGGTCCGGAACTGGTACTCAAGTATTTATATATATTCCAGGTTTTTACGCTGGATTGGATTCAAACGTTGTTGATTGCCGAGGTTACGCGATTTTTGAAAATCCATTGTACATTGAAAATGTCAGCGTCCAGTGAATCTTTTAAAATAATTTTTTTTGCGGAAGGTGAAAGAAAATCCGCAGTAGTAATTCGGAAGGCTTCCTTTTGGAAAAGGTTTTTTTCCTTAAAATTTGTTTTCTTCAGTATAGTGATCGGCTGAACAGCGTCCGTTGGAAGCCGTGAAATTGGATCATTTTGTACCATTTTCGTTCCTCCGAAAGGGGAGAAAATTCTGCAATTGGATGGAATTGGATACTTGAAAGTTGTTTTTTAATCCGATTACGATTGGTATGGTGAACGTGGTTTGCAGACATTCGTCCGACGAAAATGGATTGTTTTGATTAGTTTTCCCGAAAGGGAGAAAATTAGCGTTTACAGAGCAAAAGAATTTTTAATATCGGTTTTGAAGCTGTTCGTTCAATATTAGGGAATCAACTACTGTTTTCATGTTCGTGGGTGCAGATTTATTTCCTGAATAAGGTCAGTAAATTATATCCATTCGTTTTCTCGATGTTTCCTCTTTCTTTATGTTATGTACTTTTACTTTCGTTCATTATAACTGAAATTCCAAATGCGTTGTTTTGTCTTCTAGACACGACGATTTCCGCATTTTTTTTTTTTTTTCCATTGAATACGCCTGCTGACTTCAGAATTTGCCTTTTAGGCACAACGCCATCTTTTTTTCTTTCTTTCGGAAGCTCCGGGTTTGAAACACCCGCTTTGGCGCCATTTAAAAAAAATCGCCAAGGGGATCCATCAAAGTTCGATTTTACCCGGAATTTAGGTTGGTCAGATAGAAAACACTTTTTTAAAAAGTGACTGAAGCAAAAATACTGAACAAACTGCAACCAACAACCACAGGTTAGAATTTCAATTACAACATCTCAACCTCCATTAAAAAACTTTCACGATCTCAGGCCATCTCGTATTTTAACCATTTCTCTCAATTTCGAGAAAAACGTTTTAATTATTTAATTACTTGAATATTATCATATTTCTTACATTCGATTATATACAGTGTCTCACAAAAGTGATCGGACACTTGTGCTTTACAAAAGGAAACTGTAATAAAATAAATAAGCAAACATGTACAATTTTTTTGTGGGTGTGTTTCATATTTAAAATTAGTAACAATTATTACATAACATACATTTTGTCAAAATATTAAAATATCAATTTAATAAAAATATAATTGTTTAGAACGGAGCAAAAAATGGCTCACATAACTGATCGGACACCATTAGATATGCAACAAAAATCGTCTGAAATAAGCAATAAAAATATTTTTTGGGCGTTTATTTTAACTCAAAAGCAAATGGCAATAATTTATAAAATCGTCTGCAGTATTTCTCTCAAGTTTGTTGTGGAATTTTTGTGTTTTTAGCTCTGTGCAGCCATGAATGCTAAACGAAAAGAAACTTCGCATGAAATTAGAAAATTAGTTATTAATTTGCATATTGAACGTGGAAAATCTATAAGAAAAACTGCTGAAACAGTTAACTTGAGTCATTCAACAGTTTTCGATATCATTAAACGATATAAAAAGAAGCACATGATTCAGAATAAAAGAAGACTTGGCCGACCATCGAAGCTATCCAATGGAATAAAGCGAATTATCGTTCAAAATATTAAAAAAAATCCAAGAAAGAGTGCTCCTAAAGTTGCTGCTGAATTACAAGCATTATATGGAATAATTGTTAATCCTGAGACTATTAGAAGGGTAATTCGATCTGCTGGATATCACGGTAGAGTAGCCAGGAAAAAATTCTTCGTAAGTGAAAAGAATAGAAAACTCAGATTAGCTTTCGCAAAATCCAACATAAATAAGAATTCTGATTACTGGAATAAAGTAATATTTGCTGATGAGAGTAAATTTAATATATTTGGTTCTGACGGTAGAATCTTGGTGTGGAGAAAACCCAGGGAAGAATTTCGCAAACAGAACTTGCTGCCAACAGTAAAACATGGAGGAGGAGGAGTTATGGTGTGGGGGTGTATGTCGTCCGCTGGAGTTGGTAATCTTGTTTTTATTGACAGTATAATGGATCAGTACAAGTATATTGACATTTTAAACCAAAATTTGAAATCTTCAGCACGAAAATTGAACCTTCACAACGATTTTAAATTCTACCAGGACAATGACCCCAAGCACACTGCTTTGAACGTTAGACTCTGGCTGCTGTATAACTGTCCTGAAATAATAAAAACACCACCACAATCTCCAGACTTAAATCCCATAGAGAATATTTGGCAAGAATTGGAATCAAGAATTCGCAAACACACCATTTCTTCAAAGCAACAATTGAAATCGGTGCTTCAAGAAGAATGGGGTAAAATCACTCCAGAAATCACAAAAAAATTAGTCGAATCCATCCCAAGAAGATTAAATCATGTTTTAAAAGTAAAAGGAAATCCAACAAAATATTAAAATCTTTTAAAAAGTAAAATTTTTGGATAAATATTTGATGGGAAAGTAAGTGTCCGATCACTTATGTGAGCCATTTTTTGCTCCGTTCTAAACAATTGTATTTTTATTAAATTGCTATTTTAATATTTTGACAAAATGTATGTTATGTAATAATTGTTACTAATTTTAAATATGAAACACACCCACAAAAAATTTGTACATGTTTGCTTATTTATTTTATTACAGTTTCCTTTTGTAAAGCACAAGTGTCCGATCACTTTTGTGAGACACTGTATTTCACTTGGTGTGTGTCTGTCTGTATGTGTATCAGTGTGTCATCAAATTTTCGATCGTTCATTTAACCAACTTCCCATCAAGCTAGAGCACTGAAACTTTGGGAACCGTTCTCGTTTGCCTAACATTGTAAAATTTAGATATTTGCGACCAGTTTTAACTAATATTTCAATAACTTTTTAATAAACTTTACCGCCATATAAAAACGTTGTTTTTAAAAACGCTGGTTTTTATCTCGAATTATTTTATAATGTGGCTTAAAACTGTTGCAAAATTTTAAATATCTGTTTGGTGCAGTATATTCAGATTTTATTCTATATATGAACTCCAATATTCATTCACACAGAATGAATAAAATAATTTTTTGAATTCGATACATGACACAAATATATATTTATGTTTAATTCATTAAATTGTAAAAACACCTATAAATGTTCATCATAGGATAAGAATATTATCCGACCCTATTATTCAACATGTGAAGCGTTTATGTTTACAATACAGTCAACTACATTCCTTTATAAAAATTCATAAGCTAAATATTTATTTTTCAAGATATTAGAAGATATTGAGATAAAGGACTTGATATGTGTTGTGTTTACTTACTAAATATTTAATAACATTAACTTTAAGAAGTAAATGAATAATATTTTTTTAAAAAAAAATAAGCTCATGCCGAGATAAATTCCAAAGTAAAACTAAGATTTCGGTATTGGTGGGAAGAAACAAGAATAACATTTGCACGACAAGGATATGTAACAGATTTTTAAGCAGTGTTCAATATTTATAGAACATAAATCTCTCATTTCTCAAAATTATGTTTTTTTCCCCCTATATTATCATTTCCATTAAGAATACTATTTTAAAAAAACACAATTTATATATATTTGTAAAAATCATGTTGATTATCACAAATGTAAGTTTTGGTGTGTATCTTGTTATTCACGGTCAGAATTTTAATTTCTTGCACTTCATTTTACATATAAGTAAAAATTGTATTTGATTAAAAAAAAAATATATATTAGTTTATATAAGAAAAAGGAAAAAAAAAAAAAAAAAAAAACTTAGGAGGAAATCTTAACGCTAGCGAATCCTTATTAAATTTGAAATTATACATGGAATTTTCTTATTCATATTTCGTTTTTTTAAATATTGTATTTCTTTTTAAAACATTGAAGCAGAAGCGGCTGTTTAGTCGCTGGATCTTCATGGTATGTAGAATACTCGATGTTACGATCAACCGATGATCTAATGATTTTTATCAGTATGCAGTAATGAAAAATCTATTTTGAAGTACAAAATAAGCTTAATCGAAACAAAAAGGTGAAAATAACTCAATGGTCATTAACAGTTCAAAAATGTAGCTTTTTAAAGCAGAAAACCATTTAAAAATTACGTCAGAAGAATAAAAACAAACGCCAGAAACAAGTATATGCAAGTTTAACTTACAGAACGACATTTTAATTTAATTAAACGGAAATAAGACAATAGGTACATGAGAATATACTCAGATTATTTCCTGCCTAATATATACAGTGTCTCACAAAAGTGATCGGACACTTGTGCTTTACAAAAGGAAACTGTAATAAAATAAATAAGCAAGCATGTACAAATTTTTTGTGGGTGTGTTTCATATTTAAAATTAGTAACAATTATTACATAACATACATTTTGTCAAAATATTAAAATAGCAATTTAATAAAAATACAATTGTTTAGAACGGAGCAAAAAATGGCTCACATAAGTGATCGGACACTTACTTTCCCATCAAATATTTATCCAAAAATTTTACTTTTTAAAAGATTTTAATATTTTGTTGGATTTCCTTTTACTTTTAAAACATGATTTAATCTTCTTGGGATGGATTCGACTAATTTTTTTGTGATTTCTGGAGTGATTTTACCCCATTCTTCTTGAAGCACCGATTTCAATTGTTGCTTTGAAGAAATGGTGTGTTTGCGAATTCTTGATTCCAATTCTTGCCAAATATTCTCTATGGGATTTAAGTCTGGAGATTGTGGTGGTGTTTTTATTATTTCAGGACAGTTATACAGCAGCCAGAGTCTAACGTTCAAAGCAGTGTGCTTGGGGTCATTGTCCTGGTAGAATTTAAAATCGTTGTGAAGGTTCAATTTTCGTGCTGAAGATTTCAAATTTTGGTTTAAAATGTCAATATACTTGTACTGATCCATTATACTGTCAATAAAAACAAGATTACCAACTCCAGCGGACGACATACACCCCCACACCATAACTCCTCCTCCTCCATGTTTTACTGTTGGCAGCAAGTTCTGTTTGCGAAATTCTTCCCTGGGTTTTCTCCACACCAAGATTCTACCGTCAGAACCAAATATATTAAATTTACTCTCATCAGCAAATATTACTTTATTCCAGTAATCAGAATTCTTATTTATGTTGGATTTTGCGAAAGCTAATCTGAGTTTTCTATTCTTTTCACTTACGAAGAATTTTTTCCTGGCTACTCTACCGTGATATCCAGCAGATCGAATTACCCTTCTAATAGTCTCAGGATTAACAATTATTCCATATAATGCTTGTAATTCAGCAGCAACTTTAGGAGCACTCTTTCTTGGATTTTTTTTAATATTTTGAACGATAATTCGCTTTATTCCATTGGATAGCTTCGATGGTCGGCCAAGTCTTCTTTTATTCTGAATCATGTGCTTCTTTTTATATCGTTTAATGATATCGAAAACTGTTGAATGACTCAAGTTAACTGTTTCAGCAGTTTTTCTTATAGATTTTCCACGTTCAATATGCAAATTAATAACTAATTTTCTAATTTCATGCGAAGTTTCTTTTCGTTTAGCATTCATGGCTGCACAGAGCTAAAAAACACAAAAATTCCACAACAAACTTGAGAGAAATACTGCAGACGATTTTATAAATTATTGCCATTTGCTTTCGAGTTAAAATAAACGCCCAAAAAATATTTTTATTGCTTATTTCAGAAGATTTTTGTTGCATATCTAATGGTGTCCGATCACTTATGTGAGCCATTTTTTGCTCCGTTCTAAACAATTATAGTTTTATTAAATTGCTATTTTAATATTTTGACAAAATGTATGTTATGTAATAATTGTTACTAATTTTAAATATGAAACACACCCACAAAAAATTTGTACATGTTTGCTTATTTATTTTATTACAGTTTCCTTTTGTAAAGCACAAGTGTCCGATCACTTTTGTGAGACACTGTACATAAAAACGTTAAAACTAACTAAAATTAATTAATTCAACCGGTAAATTAAATGGCCGGAATGAAGTTTAACCCAACCACCCTTAGCAACAAGAATTATTTGGCAGAATTTTGCCAAATGTGGCTACCCTGATCCGTTTTACGGACTTAACGTTCAGCCAAAAAAAAAAAAAAAAAAAAAAAAACATGCCAAGTTTGGCACCAATTTTTAAAATCGCACCAAGTGATTCGTCTAAACTGTATGATTTTAAGAAAATATTTGTTAAAACTTGTCGCAAATGTCTAAATATTGCATTGTTAGGCGAGTAAGAACGATTCCCTAAGTTTCACAGCTCTAGCTTGATGGGAAGTTGGTTAAATGAACGATCGAAAATTTGATGACACACACACAAGTGAAATACATAAAAAAGTTTTAAAAAACTCAAAACGTCAACTGTCCGTGTTAAAATCTTGTGCGCATTGACTGCCAATCACGCAGTTAAAAAATTGTTGAACGAAAGGCTTAGTAATACTTAGTGACCCTATTTAGAGGCCGTTCTACCAATTGGATTTTATTGAAACTTAGGATATATGTTACTGATACTTTATCAAGCCACTTTGATAAAAGCTAGGAGTTACCAACGACTTCAGGCCCGAAACGAGCGATTACTTATGATAGGATTTTCCAGTCGCAGATTTATTGTACACAGTGTGTCCAAAAAAGGTTAAAATACACTTTAGTTTTTTAAAATCGATAATATAATTGTAAAAGACATCAAAATAAGGTATGATTTAAGATTTTGTCGATGGGTCTGTCTTACAATTATTTTCAAAGAGTTAAAAAAATAATAATAAAAATAATGCAATATTTGTCATTTTATAAATAAGATTCCATGTGAAAAAGCTGAATTAATGCATAGTTTCTCGATAACTATTGAAGAAATTTCAATGATTTTTCAAACTAATTTTGGCAACAGTTACAAAAATTACACAATTTTAAAAAATGTAGTATGTTTTTTTTTTAATGCTACTATTTTAATACTTCTTACTACTTATTACAACAAGGTGGACTGTTAAGGCATTTTGAAATACAAAGTAGATCTGCTGATTTGCATAAACACATCTTCGTTGTACACTTCTTTGAACAGTTGCATTTTCTGAATCCTTGTCCCCCAACTAAAGAAAGTTTTTACACTACTTCACATACACTTATTTCTTCGGTTCCAACTTCCTCGATGTTTAAAAGATTTTCTTAGCAAATCGTTAAGGCTCCCGTCTAGCCGCCATTTTGATTTCGTGGACGTAATGTTAATCCTATGGAATTTTGACTTTAATTCTCACATCTTTATTATTTGATCTATTTGAATGCAATAAAGTGCATTTGAAAGAGCAAAAAATAATCTATGCTTCTGTGGAATTACTTTTTTCCTAAGATTTTTAAAAATATTTGAAAATATTCTTTAAAGACCGGAAAACTCAAAAACGAATGATTAAAATAAGAATAAAAATATTTTTAAAATTCTTAGGGAAAAAGTAATTCCACAGAAGCATTCATTATCTTTTGCTCTTTCAGATGCACTTTATTGCATTCAAATAGATCAAATAGTAAAGATATGAGAGTTAAAGTCAGAATTCCATAGGATTAACATTAAGCTAACGAAATCAAAATGGCGGGTAGACGGGAGCCTTAACTGGTTTCTTGTGTTCAACGATTTTAATTTACCAAACTTAATACCAAGAATATTAAACTCGTCATCTTTAATACCTGCAAGAACGATTTTGGATTCATTTTCGATCTATCAATATCAGGTACTTTTATTTTCCCGTTTCGTCCGAGAGTAGATTTCGGGTCGTTCTTAGTAGAAGTAGTCTTCGTATTTGCCTGCTTCTCAAATCCTTTGTCAGTTATTTATCGATATCATCTTGTCTAGTTTCATCTTACTAATATGGAGGGAATAAAATGAAACCACTGAAATTTTCTCTTTCAAAAAGAAAAGAGTATCGTGTGACGACATCTAAATTTGGTAGATGAAGATTCAAGGACCCATACGCAGTAATCATTGGATGTTAATTAAAACCTTTCATTGCTAGAGGATGCTGTTAGATTTTTTCTCAGAGATCTTCCAGACACAAAAGTGATAATTTAAATACGTTTATACCAATAACATTTTTTTTTTTTATTTTTGTTTTAATGATTTATCCTTGATAGAAAAATGTCTTTACACGACAATGAACCATCACTCATACTTCGATTATTAATCAATATATTTTGGTACAAGCGATCAACTATAAGATATAGAAATTATCGATCATAGTTGACATAGATTCCTTGCAAGTGAACTTTATATGGAAACTGATTTATACCTGATTAGCAAAACAAAAATGTCTGAAAATCTTTAAAAATAGAAAAAAATATGTTCTATGTTGACAAAATTGGTTAGTAAAATTGGAGAAATTTTCGCCAGCGAAAATTTTTGATCAGTATTATGTATTTTTGGAGCAATTAAGTGAAAATGATTATAATCTGAATTCTTGAAATAAAAAAATTAAAACCTCCCCTCTCCCTCACCAATATTTACTCGAAAGGGATATATTTTCCAACTGCTTTTGCCTAAATGTTTTCACTTAATTCAGTTTGAGTATCAGCGTTTGAACACGCTGGCATTCGTTATTTACCCAGAAACATCAGTGGTATTTTTATTGTTTTGTTGTACAGTTTGGCACATAATTTTAATGAAAGCACTTCCGCGTTATTCCGTTTTGTTTTATACTTACTACATACGGTGCTACTGCAGCGCCTCTATGAGCAGAATCATTCCGTCCTTTTCAGGTGCAATTTTTAAACCTTTTCGAAATATATTTTCCGATTTTTCCAAGATGTACAAATATATTTCTTCATTTCTGTTTTCCTTTCTGAACAATGATTTAAAAAGCTTCTTTTAATGAATTTCTAATAAAAATCTTCAAGCCCGAATCCGAGTAATAAATATTTATTACAGAGAGGAAAGTATTTATTGTTCCTTCCTAAATCGACTGTGGGATTTCCAAGGGTTGTGACTCGTTGATTTTGGAGTCGATTTTACTTTTGATGATTACTTCTTTTTAAATCTGCCTGTATGAACAACTATTAGCTTAATAAAAAATATTGAAAATAAGAGCTATTGTCAGAAAATTTCTTCTGTGTATTTGATTCCTGTGGATATTCATGTAAAGTGCTTTTGTTTTAATCTATTTTGCTTATATAATCATGTAACAGATAGATATTAGAGGGTAGAACTCGGCCAGGCTGCTAAATATGATGATAAATTTTCAAACAGGTCTCCACCATGTTCCCGAAACTGAATTCACTGCCTGGTTACTTCTTTCAGAAAAATTTGACTTTTTTTTTCCTCAATGATAGATTCTCAACGCATAGAAAATTTCGAATGTATATCACAATATTTAACCACTACTTTTCTTAAAATATTTTTAATATAAATACACAAAGCATCTGCATTATTAAAAGTTTTCGGAAAAAACAATTTGTTTTTCCTCTAAAATAAGGTATTCTACGTAGTTAGAATACTATAATTGATGAATGTTCAAAAAATCAGCAAGATAGAACGATAATTTCCGCAAAACGGGAGAGAGCAGCTTTCGTGCCTTCACGCAGTGAAGCCTCGACGTCGAATGTTATCAATTGAAATTAAGTGGATAAACATTGGCTTGTTTTTTCGGAAGCTAAGATCGTGAAAAGAGATCATACACTCGCCAATATAGAGATCACAGAAATAGCTACATATTGCAGCAAACCTAATGTTTACATTTATCCAATGTTCATTGCGCAACTTTTATGCGCACAGATATTTTTTGCAGCTCGGGTATTCGGTTGCTACACTTATCGTTTCGATTTGTTATTATCTTTGAGATAATTTTGATCTTGAACACGTTACCGGGATATTTAGTATACTGTTGCCTTAGGATCTAGTCTACAGTCATGGGCAGATATCTAAAAAACTTATTGCTTGCCAAACGCCTGCATTTAATTGTTAGTATATATAAATATATTTGATATTTTAGATGTATATGTGTGCGTTTTGTGTATTAGAATGTTTAAGTTTGTTACAGTTATTTCAGTTCCACACAGTGTTTTGTCGCAGCGGTGCGAATACATGGATTTCATTGATCTAGTTCGAAGATATTTTTCTTATTAACATTAGTAATCGAATTTTTTTTACATGATAATTTGCCTTATTTTTTCTTATTAATTATGAAAGCTTACTATTATAAGTTTATTGTTCCCTAAAGTTCTTGATATGAGTAGCTAGAGGGCTTACATAACATAACACATAAGTATATTGCAAAATATGGTATTTTATTTTATGCTGCTTCAAATGTTTTATTGTATTTTTATTACTTCAATAATAAAAACATTAAATATTTGTGACCTTTTTCAAGTGATTTTGTTTATAATTTGCTTAGTACATTGGATAATATTGATTAAATATTTTATTTCAAATTTAATTGAAAGAAACAATGCAGTAGCAGTGATCTCTTTTTTTTTTGAAATCAATGTTTTCATAGCGAAACATTTTTCCTTGCATTTAATAGTGTTATTGGAAATGTATTAATTTCCTCAATTTGCTCACCATGTTATATTACCTGCTTCCTTCTGAAGATATCAACATCTTTCATTGTAATTCAATAACAGTAATTTCTTAAATGTGCTTGTAATTTAATATTGAATTGTTCTTTGTGTGTGAAAGTCCAGTTGCAGTTTGTGGATATGTTCAGATAGGACAAGAAAAGTTAAATTTATATCTAAATATTGAATGCTTGTTCACATATTTCAATGGATTTATTATTCATGTATATGAAGGGATTTATTTATAAATTTACTGTAAAGGGCTCTTTTGTTATTTAATTATCCAGAATTATGTATTTTATGATGTTTAATTTTATTGAATTGAATATTAATTTGCATAATTAATTTGAATTGTTATGTAGCCAACTTTTTTTTTTCATCAGATTTGTCCAATGTAACATTCTTTCCTTTGATCTGCATTCAGAACAGTTATATTATTATTATCCTGGGTGGACTGACACCTTTTTCTTGAGGAACAAGAAGTTTAAGGGGATTGTTTGCTTTCCTTCTCTCTTCTCTATTGCATTTCCCTGAGAAAGATTGACATTTTTTTGAAAAAAATTTATCCTACTTTCATATCTTATTCTTGAGTAATTCAAAATCATTTAATTATATTTAGTTCGTGATATTGATAATTATTTCAGCTGAAATTGCTTAAAGATATTAAAATTTCATGAAAAATCAGACAATCAATCTTTATAATTTTCATTTAATTTAGGTTTTAGGCTTTCAACTTAAGGTTTGAGTTTGGTTTGAATTAACGATAGAGCTTAGAGCTGTACAATGCATCTCATGATGAAACTTCATCACAGGTTATTATTTCTCCTTAATTTGAATTTGAAATCCCTGCTGTATGTACTTAAAAATATTTTTGAGATTCAAAATAATAATGGAATTATTTACATTCTTATAGAAATATTTCAAATTTGAAAAAAGAAATTATAATTAATTTAGTTTATTTTTGGGGGTACTTATGCAAAATCCTTTTTACTATTTTTACCAAACCAGACAGTCATTGAATGGTATGATAATCTGCCATTATTGGAAAGTAGGAAATCAAACATTATTTTTCCTATTTTGCTTGGCTGCTTGTCGCCATGATCAACCCTGAAATCAAGCTGGTTTTTTGTGTAACCTTATTTAGCCATTATTTTAATTCAAATGTTCTATCTGCTATTATTGCTATCATTATTATCATAAAATTGGATTCATTGTAATTAGAAGAATTTATGAGGCATTACATTCACAATGAATAGGACCCGTTCATTGCTATCTTGAATTAAATGAGGGATTTTTAACTGCCTCCAAAATTATTTGGGTGACTCATAGTGGATGGAATTTTATGCACAAGTACCATTTTTGTACAGTTGCTTTATTTTCTTATATTATATCAAGAATTTTCAAAAATTTTCATTTGTTATCATTTTTCAAAAATCAAGGATACAAGTTATATTCCCTTTTCTTTTCAAATTGTACCCTTTTATCGCATATGTCTTTTTTTTCATGTGGTCCTTTTTTTTTAAATCTGGAATAAATATTGTTCTTGTTTTATTTTTTGTATTATTTCTCTATAGAGAATATGGTTAATCTGTCGAAGACTGAAGAAACTCTACTTTTCATAAAATATTTGTATGATCGAGTGTATTAGTGTGTGCTGAAGATATTTTGAACCCAATCACTGTTCGCTTTATTGCTTTGATCCATGTTAAAACTTTGATGCTTTATATTTTACTGTAAAGAAGATATTTATGTATAAAACCATTTTTTTAATTTTATTTCTTGATGTTACTGTGTATTTTGTTCAGTCTTGGACTTACTGACTTACAGTTTAATGAGAAATACTTGTACTTGTCAAAGAATTATTACAATACGTAAATCACTGGTTCCCCATACTTTTTCTTCATTGTACCTCTTGCTCATTAAATCATAGGTACTTTTTGGTCATGAGTAAAAGTCTATGCATTTTCATAATATATATTTTTTTACTTTGGTTTTCAAAGTGCTTAAGGGAAGGAGAATGATGGTTTTCATATATCATATATATTCATATGCATCTGTCTTAAAAACTGTTTGATTATGAAAATACTGTTAAATGATATAGTTTTTTTGCTTTGTTTTTTCTTTAAGTTATCTTTATATAATCCCTAATCAATCATTTTGATTAAATATTCAACAGTTTTCTTCTATATTATATTTATAAGATACATGTACTGCTTTCTTTATTTCATGAAAAATATATCCAAGTTTCAGTCAAAATTCTAGAAATATTATGCATACAATCTTGTTTAATAGTAATTGATACTAATTACAACTGATTTTATACAGATACTGTACATTCATTTATTGCATATACAAACTAACAGCATTTTCAGAATGATCAACTGCAAGGGATGTTCCAAAAGTAAGTTTCATCATTTTTTTTCACTAGGAAACTTTATTGCAAAATAAATAAACAATATTATCATGAACTATACACCTTGCACAATTTTAGACGTGGTCGCAATTGACATTGAGACATTTGTCGTAGCGTGCAATCAGTTTGAAGAAACCACTTTTGTAAAACTCGATGTCCTGCATTGCAAGGCATTGTTGCACAGCCTGCTCCACCTCAGTATTGTTTTGGATGGATCTGAGCAGGACTAATATGCAGTGTGGATGCCATGTTTGATACTATTATGTGCCTCTCTACTAACACTATGTTCTGTACTCTAGCAGTGTTGTTTTCATTCGTGGATGTGGAGGGCCGTCCACTTAAATCTTCATCCTTCACACTCTTCCTTCCTTCACTGAACATTCAAAACCTGTATGGTGACTGGGAATGACAGAATAGTCCCACTGTAGCACATGCATGGTGTAAGAGGTGACTAAAATGGGTACCCAGCATCTGGGGATATAATTGGGCACCCTGCCCCAGAGGATTATATCAGGGGACCTCAGAGACTTACCTTCTTCAGGTAAGTATGGGCATCATGACCCCGAGGCACTCTAATGATCTTTTTCTTTCCCATGGGGGTTTATTATTATTGGTAAACATGGGTGACGCACCCCCGAGTTAGCCTAACAATCCTTCCCTATTTTCGACCCTCCTTATCAACCAATTTTTGTCATTTCTTCAATTTTTTCACTTCTAGACCACAGTTAAATCTTGTTTGGTGCAGCATAGCCACATTTGGCTCTTGAGCCAATAACCTTTACATTTATTCCTACTCACTGAACATTTAACACCAATGTCTAACCATTTGATGGGACATGACCTGTTCATCATACACTGTCTGTAAACTTTCAGGCATGACTAATCCTTCATGCCCGTTCATATTGGATAACAACACACCCTTCCATTGCCAAACATATTGTCAGTCATGTTTTAAGCACACTGGTCTGTGGCTACTCTCTTTTCATTGCGCTGCCCATGCATCATTCCTCCTCCACTCTCACTACTTCTGTCCTTGAACCAGCAAAGGATATAGATTCTTATGGCAGTTGTTTGTATCATCTTGTGTACCATGTGCACTTTCAAAAAAAGACTAAACTTACTTTTGGAACACCTATCGTATTAATCAAAAATTCCAAATTAATACTAAAAATGTCAGATGACCTTTAAATAAAAACAGTTAGTAGCCTGCCATGTTTTGCAGAAATTTAATGATTGGTTACTCTTGCTCATAAGAAGATATTTATGCATGTAAATCTTGCAGTTATAGAAATATGGCAATTTTCAAGACATTAAAAACCTTATGATTAAATTAATCCTTAAACTTTTACCAGTTTTGATTATTAAATACCATTTTATGTTACTTTATAGAAAGACTAAGTTATGTTTTAATTGTATTGTATTAAGGACTATATGTACATAAGCGTTATTTAAATCCTTTAGTGATAGTAAATTATTATCTGTGAGTGTTCAGAGTACTGGTACTAATATTTATAAGATTTTCTGAATTTCATCTCATTTAATTTGTTGGCTGAGTTCAATTTTTTTTTTTTTTTTTTAGTTAATACTACTTTTAAGTTGTTTTAACTTACTAAAGTTAACTCTATTTTTCACCCCTTAGAAATATGGAGCCTTTTCAAGAACTATGTCATCCATTGTAAGTTATGATTTTTTTTAAGAAAATAACATTGCTATGACATATAAATGTAACAATTATTTTATAAAAATTATTATATTTTCTTTAATTAACAAGTATTTTAAATGAATTTTTAGCCTAATACCAAGATGTTTATTGATGGGAAATTTATTGAATCCAAGGCAACACAATGGATTGATTTGCATAATCCTGTAAGTATGTCAGTGTATATATGTATGTATGTATATATATGTGTGTGTGTAAAACTATTAAACTTATTAACATTTGAATTTTAAGACATATTGTAATTTAGTCTTGGCATAATGAATTTATTCATGTGCATGGGAAGGGAGGGGGATACATTGGGATAGCAATGAATATGCGTCCACCCAGAAAAGTGATCAAAAACGAAGTGTCCATAAAAGTTCCCTGTTTAGGAAATTAAAGCAAGGATTATTCAAATCCTGTGGTATTAGATGGAGGGATCTTTAGGTATTTTACATGCTGACTAGATGTCAGTAAGGAAATCTCCTTTCTAGTTGAAAGCATGGTAACTTGCTAGTTTGTACAAATTTATGGTGGATGATCACATAAATTAGAGATTCCAAAGGATTTGTATCAGAAAATAAGATTAACTTCCCACTAGAAGCACTCAAAGTGTGGAAAAAAATTATAGAGTTAATTGTTGAATAGTCTTATTAACTTCCAAATATTTAAAAAAATGTATGTAACAATTGAGGCACTTCCAAATTATGTAGGTGTATGTTTTGTTAAAATATTCCTAAGGAAAAGAAATCAAGTTAACCAATATCACAATCTTGGAATAATATCTGAAAACTGCAGTTAAAAATATTTCATGTTTACCTTTTTTTCCTGGGTAGTACATGTTTTTTTGGGGGAAAATCTGAAGTAGTAATTCATGTAATAATGAGTGTATTTTTTGTTTTTGAAGTAATAGATCTTAGAAGTTGGCCAGTTTAGGATGCATTTCATACTTTAAAAAATTGGAGGTATTTTTTAATTATATTTATATTCTATTAGCTTTGACAGCATTATTTGCTTGGAAACCTATATATTAGTTAATATTTTGACACTTGTGCATTATAGCAACAATGTTGGTAAAAATCACTTAAATTATATAAAATTATATTAAATTCTTATAATATCACAGTATAGTGCTATAGTATTTTCGATGCTTAACACATTCATGGACAGCAGTCAAATATTTATCTCATCAATAGGTTCTACCATCATGATTATTTCCTTTATCTCATTCATAGACAGTTTGAAAATTTTCCTTCTTTAGATCACTTTTTAGTACTGATAAGTATCCTGATTAAGCCAGTTTATTTCTATTGTCATGTATTTCAATATATATATGAGACGACTCAAACTGTTTTTATTTCTTAAGGAAAATAATTATAATGGTAGGATATATGGACAGGACAAATATTTGACTGCTATAATCGTACTGTTCGAGAATGTGTAAATTAGTAAATAAATGATGGGGCTAGAGCAGTTACAGTATTATGTTTAAATATATGAAAATACAAATAAACTGTCTGGTCAAGATACTTGTTAATTTTAAAAAGTGTTTTAAGAAGGAATATTTTTTTAAAAAAATTCATGAATGTGTTGATGACAACTATGTGGGGGATTCCTAGTTTTATTCTGGCATTCAGCATTGAAATTATTAGGAGCATTTGTTTACTTATTTTAGCACATATTTTTTCCCCTGGTATTATCTAAATTGTAAACAAAGAAGAATGTGGAATTCTGAATTAACTCCTAAGGCTGAGGAATGTAATCCTTTCTTTATCATGATTTGCTAATAAAAAAAAAAGGTAGAATTTGGAAAAGATGGCTTCAAATACAGAGCCATCAATCATGTGTTTAACTTTGTAAATCCAACTGGTATTCTCACAAAATATATCAAAAGAATATGTAGGATAGGAATTAGTGCAATAAAAAGCACAAAAAGGAATGGTTTCACATTAACTGAATTTATCTTACACAGAGATCCAGGAACTTAAAGAAACAGATACTTTGAACCAATTCTTTAAATTATTGCAATGAAATTTTCACTTATGTTTAAGTTTAAGTGTTTATTAAAATTAACTGTTATTGTACAAACGTGCGTGCATGTAATAAATAACTTCTTACTTTGTAATTTTTTTCTCTTGCAAAAAATACTCCAAACTTTGCAATGAAGTCACAATAATTCACAAGTATTGATTCCTTTATATAATTCAGCAAAATGATTGAATACACTTATTTTTTATTAAGTAGTACCATAATGCAGTTGTTAGCTTTCAGTAAATATTATCAAATAAACAAAATGCCAAGTCCCTATTGTACTTTTAACATTTTATAGAAACAAAAATACTGTTAAACAGATAGGTACTCAAAATGCATTGTATCATAGATCAGAATTAGGGGATATTTTTATACTTTTAAATGAATGTATTTTCTATCAAGTTATTCAACCAGTTCACACTCATGTGGCAGTATACATAATTATCTAATATTTTGTCAAGTTCGTTAAATTAACTGTTTCAATGTTTATTATTAATGCTATATGTAAGGTAGTGTAATTCTTTAAATCATTGTTAATATAGTAAGCCAGTTCTTTGATAACTTTGTTTCTTTTCCTTAAATAAAATATGAAATATTTTCGATCTTAAATTGGCCGATTTCTTTCACAACACTTTTGTCTCAAAATACTAGACAGGTTTCCCAAACCTATTAAAAAAAATTTCCCAAGTTTTCTAGCAAGAAATTGGCACAATTATTGCTAATAAAAAGCTATGCCAAAATAGAGTTGTGTAAAATAAAATAGTAGTTCTGTAATGATAAAGAACTGATTATTTGAATTTTATAACTTTGTTTTAGGTAATGAGACTATGTCTCTTTTAATTTATGTAAAATTATATGAATCCTTATTTAAGAGATTTTTGTTAAATTTACAAACAGGTGTTCATTATTTTGAGAAATTCTTAATATTGTGTTAATTTAAAAATCTTTAATTTTTAAGTATGGAATTTAAAGTATATTTTAATAACTTTAGCTACACTATGTGCTAAAAAATTATCTAATTAGAGCTAATTGTTAAAAACTGAATTTATATTTTGAATTTATGATTAATTGTGTCAGGTTATTAGGTAACATCAATTTGTTGACATAACTAGAATGAATAAAGATACATTACTATATGTAAAAGTATTTTATGTCACGTTTATAATACATAAAGAAGGCTATATATGATTTTAAGGTTACAGGCTCTGCACCTGTGATCAATATAAAATATTTATCACTGCAATTCAAATCAATATTTCTCATGGTATTGAAATGAATGTTTGACTCACTAAAATATAGCACTGATATATAAAAATTCTATTGCATATTGTGGATACAATTTTCTAATGATGTTTTTTCCTCCATATCATTGTTAAAATTTCTATGAAATTTGTTTTCCTCTGTAGCATTTTCCAATTTAAATTATCTAAAATAACATGCCAATACCCAAAACAGTATTAATACCACATCACTCAAATGAATTAAATTGTGACTTTGACATTTATATTGGAGAATATATTTATTTATTTTTTTCTGTTTACATATTATATTATATGAAAAATAGTTGTAGTTTAGTTCTCAAACATAAGGGTATTAATGTGAGAATTCAGGAACTATGTTTTAATAGTAATATTTTGGTTCCTATATATTTTATAATTGCATATATTTGTACCCTATCCATATTTATGAACATTCAAAGGAGGGAAATCACGCAACTAAAAATATTTATCATCTATGGTATATGTATTGATTTCTTGTTATTGCAGATAATTATGTATAGTTTCCTCTGATTAACATAATTAATATTTTATGTATAATTTTTTAATAAATTTCCTTGTAATTTATGTTACAAGTGAAGAGCATCCCTCCCCCCTCCTCTTGTTATGTCATCCTTGAAATTCTTCCTTTAACTTTGAAATATATAAATGTTTATTTCTTTTCCAAGAAATTTTAGATTTTTATTTTAGAGTGTGTGTGTGTGTGTGTTTTAATTGAAGATGTATTTTCTTTACAAATGCAGTAAAACCTCAGAGAATTGGATTAATTGTTATCACAGCCACATTTGGATATCAAAAGTCCAAGTTAACTGAAGAGTGGGAAAAGATGAAATAAAATAAAATATACTATACAGAAAATCACCTTTATATTGAATAAATTGTGTTCTGAATCATATTTACAGAAGGTAATGTCATCTACTTTGTGAAAATTAGAAGAGCACTTAAGGTTGTTTTATTACGTTTTCAATTTAAACAATGTAGCATCATACGACATTTGTCATTGGTGATAAGAAGTGTGATTTAAGTTTTGTTGTTTTTGTACAGAATATTTATAAAGTCCCTCGCCTCTCACTTTCCTTTCATGCATACACAGCTTTTAGAAGGTTTCAGTATAGGAAATTATTTTTCAAAATATATGAAGGAAACAAATGTTATCATAAAATTTTGCAGATCACATCTCATATTTAAAAAAAATGTAAACAAACTGCTCTGAGTTCTCCAGAATTGTAAGTTTAAAGGGGTCCAACCGAACATGGTTCTACTATACTCATCTTGGGTATTTATTGATGTGTCTTTTTTTTTTTTTTAATTATTTTATTTTTCTATGAATGCATCAGCAAAATAATTCTATCCAATGTTTACTTTCTTTGTAATAGAGAAGGAACTAATTGATTATATGTTATCATTTACAGGCAACTAATGAAGTTGTGACCAGAGTGCCAAAATGTACAAATGAGGAAATGGAATCAGCTGTTGAAAGTTGTAAAAAAGCTTATAAAACTTGGTCAAATACATCTATACTGTCTCGACAACAGTCAATGTTCCGCTTACAACATTTGATAAAGGAAAATATGGTAATAATTTTAATGTTGAACCTTAAATCATTTGATAGAGTAACAGCTGATGGTCAGTGAGTCTCAAATTTAAGATTCATTTATATAAATATTTGTAATATGGAATAAAGAAGATCATTAAAATTCTCATTAAAATTCATTTTTCCTTCAAAGTCGTATGACATAGTGGGGAAACTGGAACAGTAAAGTATCGTGGGTGTCATCATCATCAATTGACATTGTTCAAAATGGCATTGAGGATCATTAACAACCTATTACATAGCTGTAGTGTTTTGTGTACTAAAAACAAACAGCTCTTCTTATTAAATTAATTTATAAGAAAGTTGTGGATTAGAATCAAATTCAGTTTCAAAACTATTTCCGATGAACAAAATTGTGTGTGATGCATATTAGTTTATTTTTATATTTGTTGTTTGCTATTTTCAGCTACCTTACTTTTTAGAATTTAAAATGTTTCCCATTTGTATATTGATGGTTTGTTATAATGAGTCATTTACTTTTTATTCAATTATATTTTATGCCGATTTAAACACATTTTTGTGTATTTTAATTTGTTACCTAGGTGCGAGTTCTTAAAAATGTTTTTTTTTTTTTTTTGAGGAAGGGGGATTTTCGAAATGTAATATTGGCATAATTTAAATATTTTAAAATATTCATCTTTTATTGAATAAGTAGATATAAATATTGCTTAAAAATCTTTGTAATTTAGTACATAAGGCATTTTGTAACATTCAAACTGATAGTTAATAGTTGAAATATTACTTTTAAGCTGTAAAAAAAATATTGCTTGAGGCTGTAGTAATTGAATGTTAAAGTAATATTTTGTTGTTTTGTGTAACAATATACAGTTTTTAAGTTAAATATTTAGACTATGTCTTAGATCTTAAAAAATAATTTTAAAATACTATATGAGAGATGAATTATTGGTTTCTTTTTCTTTTTGTCGGTAGTACAAGTAAAACCTAAACTTAGAAACACCTTATTTTTGACATTTCATTGTGTCAGAACAATCTTATATCAGAATTTTATGAATATTTTTTTATTTGAGTGTATTTACTTTGTACACAATTCATTGTTATGTATGATATTTAAATTGAAATATTTGACATTATACTTGGTTGTAAAATGCTTATATTTCTACAATACCTTTATCAATGAGTTATTCTTTTTATTTTATATATATATCTGTTGTCTTATAATATTAGTTTTTTTTTAAATATATACAAAAAAAAATGTTGTTTTCTATTTTCTGAAAAAGATAAAGGAACTAAGACAATCTATTTAATTTTGATGAAAATGAACCGAGCAATTTTAAATTTTAATCTTTTCATAGTAAATGTGCAGTTTGCTACTACATATTTTTTTAAAAAAATATATGAAAATTGAATTACTAACTATTTAATATTTTATTTTTTAGGAAAGATTAAAACAAAGCATTACTTTTGAACAAGGGAAAACATTAATTGATGCAGAAGGAGATGTGCACAGAGGATTACGTAAGTTTTAAATTTTTATATTTAACTCTTTCATGATTAGACTTAAGTTCAATTAACTTTTGTGATTGCTCAATAATGCTCATCTTTGAGCTGGACTAATCTTAGGGTCATTACATAAGTTTTATAATATACTTGTGTATAGCTCATGAAGAGGATTTTTGACATCATGATTACTTATAAAGTTGTGTGATAGAACTGGCATTAATTTCTAAGTGAGTATTAAAGTGACTATTTATTGTTCATTTTGGTTAATTTTGGTAAAGATGGATGATATCGTGGGTTCTGAACAATTTGGTGTGCGATATGAAAGAATTTTACTCATTGTTTTATATTTTAATAGTGATTGTGATATAAATATGATGGATACATGTGTAAAACCCCATCCATCATTTAAGTTTCATAATTCCAATTATACCCATCCAGTCATCGTTTGATAACATTTTTCTGATTTGGTGAAAAAGGTCAGTGAGATTTTATGCATGTATCTTATGGTGAAAGAAGAATAGCAATACATTGAACTTAATTGACAAAAACCAATTGAAATTGAAACAAAGTTCCTTAGTCAAATACATTTGTTTAATTTTGTAAAATTCACTTTTTTTCTCTATTTTGAATTTTAAAAAAATTAATTTTGTTAAATAAAATTATTTGTTACGATGTGAGTATTGTGAATTTTCTATCTTAAGGTTTATTTTTAAATAGATAAATTTATTTTTTTAAAATTACAATTTTAATACAATTTGTACAATTTTTTTAAAAATTATTGTAACATAATAAACAATTTCAATGTATTTAATATACTTATTAAAGTTTCTGTCTAACATTAAGAAAAAAAATGTAGTGATGCTTATAAGTACCTCTGATAGAAAAAGTGTTGCATATTATTATCATCCCACTGGGCAATAATTTATATTAGAGATATAGATATAAGCTCATATGTAACCACTTAAGCTAAAAGCGATTTACAATTTTTAGCCACCCTAGGAACTATTGTTTTAAGTGGACGTTTTGGCATACCAGATTACTGTTCAATTTAATAATTTATTATTTCCTTTAATTTTAATATTGGAACATTTTACTACTGTCCAGTTCTTGATATTTTATTGTTTACTTTAATTCTTATATTTATTCCAGTTATTTAATAATATTTATAAAGAGAAGTGCAACTTGGGTGGCTTAATCTGTTTTTTGCAAAACTTTGCATAGAACTTTTTACAGTTTTTTTTGTCCTAACCCTTTTCTGGAAAATTAATATTCAGGGTACTTCATAAGTTTAATTTGTTATTAAATATATATACATTGGTTTGTCTTTTAGGTATTGTTTCTCTTTCTTTTCTGAATTGCTTACATAATACTTGATAAGCTTTTGTGTATCCCCCAAAGTATGCATGCCATAATTTTAGAAACATTTCACTTAAAAGTTTTAGGGATTTTTTTTTTAAAATTAAAGTAGACTGCTTTGCTTACACTATTAAACTATTAAAAAAAAAAAGCTACTGTAAAATTTTCTGAAGCACTAAATTCATTAAAAAACAGTATTACATCATTATTACTTGTCATAAGTGTTGTAGCATAAGTTTTAAAATACTATATAAATTACCTTAAAATTTTTTAAACATACCAATTGATATTTACTTTTCATATGCATTGTATAAAAGTGAATGTTTCTTTGTAATACCATTATTATATGAGCAGATTTTGCTGTTTCATATTTTGTAGTGTGCTATTTCAGCTATTTTATATTTACAATTTTTATTGCTCAGGTAAAAAATATCTTTAAAAATGCATAAGAATTCAGAATTTTATTTTATTACTAAGATATCTATATGTGCATATCTAGGTACTAATTTATTTTTTGGATGCTGAGTTGAAGGATGTACTTTTCTCTAAAAAAATGCATTGCAAAATATATTACAAGGTTTTTGCTATCTTTTCATAAATGTGAAAACATCAAATTATTTTCTTTAATAATCAGTTTGTTCTTAGTATAAGTGTTAAAAGGAACCATCAAATAAAATTATAATTTTTTTTTTATCTGTTCTATTGTAAATATGTTCTAAATTTGATAAAAATGTATTCTATTCAGAGGTTGTTGAGCATGCATGTGGAGTTACATCATTACAGTTAGGTGAAACTATGACTTCCATATCCCGGGATATGGATACATTTTCTTATCGCTTACCGCTTGGAGTAACTGCTGGTATTACACCATTTAACTTTCCTGCAATGATCCCACTTTGGGTGAGTAGCATTTTTAAATATTGTGAAAGCAATCAAATTTTAGCCTTACACATACAAAAAAAAATGGTAGTTAAGCACTTACATGCTAAGTTCTTTAATTAAGTTTATACAATAAATGAAATGTTTTACTTTAATATGTGCATTAAAAATATCCTTTTACTTAAATATTTTTTTCTTCTTGTTATTTCACTCAAAGTTTTTTTTTTTTTTTTTTTTCCCATTTCAAAAAAAAAAAAAATAATTTCAAATTAGCTTTGTGACAATAATTCTGTATGACCTATTATTTGTTATGTTAACTTCATGAATTATAAAATTTGAGATCACATTTCTTTCAAACATAAGTCCATTGTTGATTTTGAAAAAGTTAGAGAGGGTGTATAAGTAGTAAATTAAGTCTAAAATAACTTAAGAATGCTACAAACATTTTAATGTTTACTTCTTCTATGCTTTACCTGTGGTTTTTATATAAGAAAGAAAAAGTTATGTATAAATTCAAAATCTTTACATATTTAGATATATGGCTCATTTAATTCATTGTACTTTTCTAATGTGTTCGCATTTTTTCCCATATTGAAGTGTTTATAAATAAAATTTTTACTGAATTATGTTTGATGAAAATGAGTTGATTTTAATTGAGATAAATCAAATATTTATTACATGAATAAAATATTCATTATTAAATAAAATAGCCCTTAATTTGATTATTGACAAATTTTACTTTCAGTCGTTCTTTTCGGTAGTCTTTCTTTTTACTTTCATATTCTCCAAAATATAATTCTTTTATTTTTGTTGTTGTATTAAAAACTTAAAACTAAAAATGAATTTTATTAGGTTATTTGCATTTAAATTAGTAATTTTTTAATCATTTTTGAAACAAAATACATATGATTAGTAACAAGATGTGCCTAGTGTAGTTTGTTTTCTTTAATAAAAATTATCGAATTTGTTATCAAATAATTATTAGCATTTGTTATTATTCATCTTTAAATTATTTGTATGTGAAGATATACTATAATTATTGAAAAGTTAATTTATGTCTATTTTGTACGTGAATTAAATAATGACTTATAGGAACACAAAATATGATGCTCTTCATCTTAATAGAGTTATGTTATTTAAAAGGAAATAAAGTCATTCATAGAATTTGATTGTAATGTCATCACAAATAATCTAATCTGAAAAATAGAATTAATACGAAACTGCATTTATATATATATATATATATATACACACACATACACACAATGTTATGTAAAGCCTGTATTTTTTAAGTAATTCATATGTACAATTATGATACTTTTTATAACTTATTTTATTGACTTTTTGATGTTTCATATTTGGTTATTTAGCAATCTTATTATGACTTGAATTTTTTTATATAATATTTATAAAATTCTTAGCAAAATAATTCAAAACAGTATTGAACTTTCAAAAATATGAAATTAAAGTTTAATGATAATTATATTATGAAGTAAAATCTGTCTTGAACTATTAGTTTAAGTTTGTTGTTATTGTTTCCTTTTGTGTTGCTTCTTGATTTTGGTTGATAAGAATTTTCCATAAACAAATTAAATTAAGTGTAGAAAAATTATTTATGTAACTATCAGTCATGATTATATTTTTCTCTTATAATTTTCGCTACCATTTTTATATTGCAGATGTTTCCCCTTGCTCTGGTATGTGGCAATACAATGGTTCTGAAGCCATCTGAAAGAGATCCTGGCGCAACAATGATTTTAATGGAACTTGCTAAGGAAGCCGGTATTCCTGATGGTACAGTCAATGTTATTCATGGTGCCCATGAAGGTAGGACATTCAATTTTAGAAACAGTGAAAGTAGTTATAATAGTATTTGTAGTTTTTGAATATTTGTAATTATGAGGCTATATATTAACCAGTTGTTTGAAAAGTATTGGAAAGTTTAACAATTGCATCCATCCTGTATGCAAGTCTGCTATACAATAGTTTTGGCTATAATATTTTACACTTTATTTACTTACATACACTTTAAAAATGTATATGTAGTTAACTTATTCTTTGTATTGATGATTGAAATTTAAAATAAGTTTTATGTATGTTTGTTTTTGTGTGAATTGAAAAATGTCATTTTTAAAATTAGAAATCTTTAAGTTAAGGATACTAGGACATGAGAGAAAATTATGGAATACCATATCTAAGACTTCTTGTTTTTGTGATATGTATCTTCTCAAAATATTAGTAAAGCTTAGATTTTTGTGTGTGCTTAATATTGATATTTTTTATCATTCTATTGGACAGTAAAAGTAATTTTTTTGTCAAAAAGTTTTTTTCTTCTGTTAGTTGAATATGGACATGATTTTTGAGAAATATTTGCATTTAGGTACCATTTTAAAGAAAACTATTATACAATATGGTTCCAAATTTCTTATGCTTCTATAAAGGGACTTACTTGTTTGCATATAGGGAAATCTAAAATATTTTTTCTCTAAGTAATTTGTAAGTTTTAAGAAATAATTATATATAGGCAAAAAAGGAAAGAAATACAAAATTACAAAGTTCTATAATTTTTTCAAAGAAAATATATTGTAATAACATTAAAAAAATTGGTTCAATATATTTCATGTTTTGTTTTCTGAGTGAGGAGTAAAATATTTTGTATATTTGCGGAATATTATTTTTAAAAAGGGTACCTAAATATAATTATATCTGAAAAATCATGCCCATATTCAATTGAAAGGGAAATAAAAACTTTTTGACCAGAAAAATACTTCTTTATTTCAATAAAATGATTAAAATATTATTAAGCACACAAAAAACCAAAGGTTTACGAATATTTTTTTTAAAACATAAACGTCACAAAGAGAAAGAACCTTAAATTTGGTATTTCATTTCCCCCCTCATATCCTGGTACCTTAAATGAATCCTACAATTGAGACTAGGCAGAAAAATATCAACTTTTAAAGTTATTTGAATTGAAACATCTTTTTTAACTTTGATGATGGGTGAAATTAAATAGGATATATTTAGTTAGTTAATTGTTGAACTCCGAAAAGCATACTCCCTTTTTGTGGTTTCCATTGAATTTATTTCATGTGCTTATTTCTTACAATTCTTTTATTCCCATTTGATACTTTTTCTTAAGTATATTGATTTTCCTTGATACTGTTTCATTTTTTTTTTTTTTTTTTTTTTGTCACTTATTTATTTCAATTAAAATTTTAGGAGTAAATTTTATTTGAGCATGAATTAAAGTCTTAAATTTAAAATTTTAGTCGTCTTCAGAAAAGAGAATACTTGTATTCCAATCGTATACAAATGTTTGGTTCTAAATGAGTACTATTCTGTGCATATAATCTAGAATACCAGCAAATTTCTATATTAATTATTAAAATGTATTGACATTGGTATGCTTTTCTTTTAGCTGTTACATTCATCTGTGATAATCCCACTATCAAAGCCATTTCTTTTGTTGGGTCTGATAGAGCGGTAAATATTTTATGATGTTTATGTTCATTTTTTAATTTTTCTAGTGTTTTGTGTTTTTTTAATCATTTGTATTTCTGCATTGTTTTTCTTATTATTTACTAAAGAAAAAAATTATCTCTTTTATTGTGTGTATTCCATTTGATGTATATGTATATGTAATGAAAATAGTATTATAAAGAAATAATTCAAATTGATTAAATTAATATAAAAGCATATATTAAAACAGAAAAATTTCTTAAAAGTTACAGAGAAAGCATACATACAATTACTTTTTTAGAATATAAAAGTCTAAAGAAAACTAATAAATAATTGTAATGGTCTAGTATATAGATCAAAAGAATAAAATATATCACAACACTTTTAGGAAAGAGATAATATACTTCAAAGAATGCTAAATACATAAATAATGACAAGAACATAAAGTTCAACTCATGAATAAGTACAACCCAAAGCATAAAAGACAAGGAAAAGAAAAACCATGAAGGAAATGAAATATAACATATTTAATTTCTTAATCTGGTTTTTGATTGATAGGCTGGTTAAATAATGCTTTACAGGTATTAAATTCCAACAGAAGAATGTTAGAACCCAAAATAGAAATTTCGTAAAAGCACAAAAACAAGATGCAAAAGAAGAATTAAAGTAAGATATATATGTTTGCAAAGAGATATATTCAATCTGTGTATCTAATAAAAATAGGGAAAAAAACAATCTAAACATTAAATAAACCAGATTGAAAAAGATTAAAAAAGTGCCAACAATTTACACACAAATATCTCGCTTTTAGGAAACTAAGCTTAAATCAGAAATGTTATGCCTCTTTTATAGAGTTAGAGTACTAATGCTAGAAAACTCTAATCTCTATATATTGTAAGCTCTTTTTTCCTCATGCTTCAAGATGTTATAATATTAATCAGATTTCTTCATGATTTTGTGATTAACTGATAAAAGATAATTACAAAATTTGAGATTTTAGTTCAGTTTAATGATTTTTTTTTATTATAAAGTAGAAATTTTAAAAAACAAAGAGTTCTAGAATTGAAATTTGACTGCTGATATAGCAAGGCTTATTTGTGAATTCGTTTGTTTGATTCTGTGCAGTAGTTTTTGTTTGGTGCCTATCAAATATGGAAAGTCGAACACAACATTTTCAGCATATTTTATATTTTTGCTATTGAAAAAATAAAAATTCTGAAAATTACGTGAAAAATAAAAATTCTGTTCAAGCAAGAAAAGAATTATTCAGTGTGTATGGAGAAGATTTATTTACAGAACACCAAAAGCAATACTGGTTTTCAAAATTTCCTTGTCACAATTTTGATGTTGAAAATGCACCACATTCTGAAAAGCCAGCTGAAACTGATGGAGACAAAATAAAGGCATTTATTGGTGCAAACCACAGAATAATAACTCATGAGACCACTGAGAGATTAAATTATAGGATTCGACTATTCATGATCCTGTGAAATACTTTGATTTAATTTCAAAACTTGACATAGCACTTCACATGTTTCTTTAGGTAAGTACGGGCATCATGACCCCGAGGCACCTTAGTGATCTTTTTCTTTCCCATGAGGTTTACTGTCTTTGGTAAACACGGGTGACGCAATCCCGGGATACCCTAGCGATCCTTCTCTATTTTCGACCTTCCTTCTTGTCAACCACTTTTTGTCTTTTTTTTTTTTTTCCAACTTCACATCTAGACCACAGTTTAATCTTGTATGGCGCAGCATAGCCATATCCGGCTCTTGCGCCAATAAACTTTACATTAACTCACTCACTCACTCAAGACTTCACATGTTCATACAGTTAGAAATTTGTTCATTCACGTTGATGTCCGTGATTTATTTCTTAAATGTGAAGAAAATGATCCATTTTTGAAGCAAATAATCACCACTGGGAATGAAGAAATGTTTGGTTGGATTTCAAAGGAAATTATTTTTTTTAAAGCTTCTGTTAGACAATATCATTAAGTTCTTAAGTTTATTGTTGTCAACTGGATCAAATGAATAATTCATTCAAACAGAAAAGGTCAGAATTCATCAAGTGAAAAGGTATAGTGTTCCACCAAGATAATGCTAGACATCATACAAGTTTGGTAACTTGCCTAAAGCCTTTACAGCTTGGATGGGATGTGCAACTACACCTACCGTAATCTGCAGATCTGGAAACTTTTTTTTTTGCTACTTGTTACAGTCTCTACACATTTTTTTATATAGCAAAATCTTTACTTCAAATGAGGTAACAAAAATGACTTGGGTCAATTTTTTGCCAGGAAGTTGACAAGAAGGTATTAGAACAAAATGGAGAATAAATAGTTCAATCAAATATTTATTTACTGAAAGAAAATCACATTTTTTATCATCAAAAAAGGAATTTACTTTCCAAACAACAAAATAAAATTTTATAAATTTTCTGTACTTTATAAAATTAATAAGTAAAATCTTTTATGTAAAAATTGTATATGACTTGAAAACTAAATGTATACTTGAATATTTTTATTATTTTCTACTTCACATTTTATAGTAATACAATTTAATGGGGTGGGAAAAAAGTTCCTAAAATTTGTTTATATTTGAATATCATGCATAAATGAAATTGATTTTTTAATTTTTTTTCAGGGGAAATACATCTATGAAAGGGGCTCAAAAAGTGGCAAACGTGTACAGTGCAACATGGTTAGAAGAATTTAATATTAAATTTCCGTGAAAAATTTATGTATACTACTGTTGAAAATTGATCCTTTCAAATTTTTAAAAATTGTTTATTGCAATTTTTATAGGGTGCAAAAAATCATGGGGTCATTATGCCTGATGCAAATAAAGAACACACATTAAACCAAGTAAGTGAAGTGTATTTCTGTTTGTAAAATACATATAGTTTTTAAAATTAGTTGGGAGAAAGTATTTTTTTGTATCAGAAATATATTAAAATTAATGAATTTGATAAAATTGTTTATGAAAATTTGTATCGTAAGTATTTTTATTTTCTGCCCATTTTTAACTTGGTCTCTATCTACTAAGAAACTTGAATCTACTTTTCAATATATTTGCTCGCATTAAATGTAATTTTTTTTTTTTTTTTTGTTTGTCTGTTTGAACCCAAACCTCTCCCCAAGCTTATTCTATTCCAGCTAAGCTGAAATGGGAAAGGTTTTTTTTTCCCTTCAGCCAGCACATCTCCTTAGCATACTCAGAGGAGTTTCTTTAATGGATGAGTACATGTACAAATGTTGGGTTTTGGAGAGAGAAGATAATGCACCATATGAACACTTTTTATGAGAATTTAAAGTTAGTGAATCAAGATTTTAAAAATATTTTTTCATGATTTTTATTCTCTGTTATGTGACCAATCTAAAATCTAAATTAGGAAATTTTGTAATTCAAGAAAAGTGTAAGAATTTTGTATGATCTTAACAAGTCAAAAGGGTTTTTCTGATTAATTTGTTTGCATTTTTGGTTTGAATCCAATATATACTTTTTCTGTAGAGTAGCTTATTTATGAATAGTTTCATTAATGTAAATATTGTGTAAAAGTTTTAGATATATGATAATGAAAGGTTATGATAGAAACTTATCATAGTCTGCAAACATGCAGGAATAAATAAGAACAAAAAATTGTAAAATGATGTGTCAAGAATATCCATTTATATAATATAATCAAGAGACAATACATTTTTCTAAAAATATCTTTTTTTTTTTTTTTTTTTTGAAACGTAACATAGTTTTTTTTTAAACCACTTTAACTTTATATTTCTTTTTTACCTCCTATGGGGGGGGGGATTAATCTTATGAATATTGTTTCCTTATTTTAGGTATGTTTTACAAAATTATAAATTGAATTCCAAACTGTTAGAATTATTTCCCTCTTAGTATAATATTTGATCAAATAAAAAAGGAGATAGAAATATGTGATCCATGCCATTATAATTAAAATGGAATTGAAAGTATTTTTTTTTTATTTGTTGCCAATATTATTTGTATTATGAAGGTAAATTAAACAAAAACCAATTTTCATTTGTATTTGTAGATGTTAATTTTTTTAAAGTTGTGTATTGAAATTAGAAATAAATGGTAGATACCCATATAGTATTCTTAGCTCTTTTTACTATTGTTTGCGAATTAAAGTAGAACTAAAACAGTTGACATGTTTCATTTTATACATAGCAATAATTTTTTGCAATCTTATTATTTATCAATTCTGCTTGAATAATATATATTATGCTATATCAGAAATATGAAATGATAAAAGGGTTTATTTTTATTTCATTTATTTATTTTGTATTATAAAATACCGTTAAAGTTAATTTTTTTAACCTACATTCTTCAATTTTTTAAAAATATTTAGGTCCTCTGCATCAGATTTAAATTCCTTAAAGCAACATAGACTTCACATCACTAAATTACCTTGAAGTTTAAAATTTGATACATATTTCATCTTTTAAAATGATATTTTATGCGCACTTTTCAACCTACACTTTTATTGTTGTTGTCTTGTTAATTTACATTATAATCATTCTTCGGAATTAAACAAAGAAAAATGCAATTTTTTTAATATTATGATTTGTTTTTTATAAGTTAACACAGTGCTTTCCAAATTTTTTTCGGCATCTTACAGTGCCCTTTTCAAACTCAGGTTTTCATATGGTGCCCTACCCTTTGTTAAAAGCATGGCTATTCTTAAATAAAAGATAAAAATTGAGATTCTGCATCACTTCTGGGAAGATGCTGCAGTACGTGCTTCGGAAACCACTGGATTAATAATAGTTTTATGAATGTTCTAAAAAATTAACTTGCTGTGAAATTGCTTTTCTGTATGGTTTGATAAATCACTCTGTTCATGCATTGTTTTCCTGTAAGAGCTTTAGTAAAAGTAAAACAACTATAAAAATGTGAACTATTAAAGTTTTTTCGTCCTGTTTTAGTTATTCATCAAAAAATAAATTTTCTTTCATGTTTCAAAGTTGTATATTATAATTGAGAAATTTATGAGGGAAAACAGAGTATATTTTACTGCATTGGTGATCTTCTGAGTAACTATGCAAAATATATTTTTTTTATATTTATTCATTATTCATTTGCTCTTTTATTGATTTTGTGGCTGTGGTAGCCTAGTGATCAAGGTTTCGGATTCGCGGCCGGCAATTTTTATCCAGTCGCAGATTTGAGCCTTGGTTGCTAAAGACCCGGCATGTAGCCAGGGCTGATGCATGTTAAATCTGTCGGGGCCTAAAGTCCTCCTGTTGGTGTGGAAATGTGGAGAGGCTTGTGCCAGCTCAGGTGTCATCCTGGTCACTTGACCAAGGTTCAAAATTACGAGGTCTGTCGCTAAAAGTCTTCATGTTGCTTCTAGTGTGACATTAATAAAAACTAAACTAAATTTTTATTGATTTATCACTGGAAAAAATATCAATAAAAAAAGATTAAATTTTTATCTGGGTTCTTGAATAGTAGTTTTTAGATTTGAAAGTTATGAATAAATATTTTTCTGGAAAAATTACATTTGATTTTTAAAAATTCAGCTTGTAGGGGCAGCTTTTGGTGCTGCTGGTCAGCGTTGCATGGCATTGTCCACTGCTGTATTTGTTGGAGAATCACGAAACTGGATTCCTGAACTTGTAGAAAGAGCTAGGAAACTAAAAGTAAATGCTGGTAAGAAAGTCACTGTGATATTTTAGATCTGAACTATTAATAATTTTTAGCGATTAATGTTTAATATATTCTTTGAATTGTTTGAACTGCAATTGAAAAATTGTAATTTTTATTAACTATGTCAAACTTTATTAATATTGTAAAATTTATGAAGTTGTTTATAAATAAGTTTATTAAAAATGTTTTAAAATCAAATAATAATTCTCATTTGTATTTAAACAGTTTTCTTGAATGATACACTTGCGCATAATTTTATTATTATAATGAACTTATTTATTTGCATTGTAAAAATATTTCTTCAAAATAATTTTTTTAAAAAAAAATTCTTTATAAATAAGTATGTTGATAAAAAAAATCTTTATGTAATTTTATTCTGACTTTTAAACTGCATTTTTATACTTTTTCTATAAACTTTTTTAAAAGTTTTTTAAACGTATTTTTAAAATTTATTTTTCTATATTTTCACAGAAACTGTTTTAAAAAGTCTAAAAAAGAGCTTGTAAAAACAGACTGATTAAAACAAAGCTAATAGGATCTTATGCTCATAACAAAGTAAAAATCTTAATACTTTTTATGTATATATTATTTTGGAATCATTATGAAAAAAAAAATTTCATTACCAAATTATGAAGAATAAAATTACTTGACTTAAGATAAAAATTTGTTTTGAAAATTAACTTGTAATCATTATTAGTAATGAAATTTTGGAATATCCTAGGGCATATTCCAAATACTGATCTTGGCCCTGTAATATCACCTGAATCCAAAAAAAGGATTAGCAGCCTTGTTGAGTCTGGTGTTAAAGAAGGCGCTAAATTACTTTTGGATGGAAGATCAATTGTCGTACCAGGTTTTGAAAAGGGAAATTTTGTTGGACCTACTATTCTAACAGATGTGAAAGTAATTATTTTTACTTGTTGTTAGGTAAACTGTGTTGAGAAGATTTTTTAAAAAATGTATGCGTTTTTCTCTTACAATTAACCCATTAGTCACTGGTATTGTGTTAATGCTACGATTAAAATAAATGAATATGAAAAAATAGCTATCAAACATATTTTATTCTAACAGATGATTTTGTGGAGGGAATATTTAGAGGAATATTCCTGTAAAAAAATTTGTCTTCAATCATAATTTTCTTTATAATAATTAAGCTTGTATTTGAGGCAAAATTTGAGCAAAACATTAGACATAGAAACTTGGAAAAAATTACTGAAAGAAATGTAGGCTTTAGTGGTTACCTATTTTTAGCCAAGATCAAAGCTTATCGAAATGTTCTATCAATCAGTTATTTATATTTGTATGGGGTGGGAAGAGAAAACAGATGTTGCGCTGGCCCAATGTCAGCAAGAAAAGAGTATTCCCTTTTTTCACTCGTGCTGTTAGGTGCTCTAGTATTGCATTCATTTTATACCATAAAATTGCCTAGAAAGGAGTATCTTATGTTAAAACAAACCACTGATATTGGTGTTGTTCCACTAGAAATTCTAGAAGCGAGTGATGAAGAAGGAAATTGTAATGTTTTGAATAATGATAATGATATTTTGCCAAATTATATTGCTGGGAAAGTTGAAGTTCAATCCTCTAAAAATGAATAAAATGTAAGTTTAAGCCCTTTAAAAGCAGTATTAGTCATATGAAAAAATTTAAAAAACTTGAAATGGATTTTAAAAAAAAAATGAATTATTAGCTATGTCTCATACAAAAAATGTCAAAAAAAGATAAACTGGAAATTATAATAGATAAAATACATGATAACACAGTAATGGAGAGATTTTATCTTTTTGGGTCAGATATGTTCTCTCTTCTAGTTGAACAAATTTATACACTCAGCGAAAGAATCATCCAGAACTTATTGCATCTGAAGCCTACATGAAAATATTTATTGGAATATTATTGTTTACTGGATATCATTTCTTCCTCAAGAGAAAACATATTGGTCTCTTTATAAGGACATTTCTCTTCCTATTGTATGATAATCTATCGCATTTGTAATTCAGGAATATAAAACAGAATTTGCATTTAGCTGATCATAGTTGAATTGACAACAACAGTAAGTTATACAAAATGAGACTATATCTAAATTTACTAAGTAGAAAATTCGTACAATTAGTTATATTCTCTTGTGATCTGAGTATAGATGAGCAAACAATCCCTTATCAAGGCAAACATTCGGCAAAGTTGTTTTTAAAAGGAAAACAGATAAGATTTAGATGCAAAGCATGGACTCAGGCATCATCTGATGGATATGTATTATTATTATTATTATTGATATTTATGCAAATAAGTCGGCAGATCCAAAAAATATCGGAACATGAAGAATTTGGTCTTGGTGGAAATGTGGTTTTAAATTTGCTAAGCATTGTTGAATCTCCTGTCAGTCAAGCTATTTACTTTGATAACTTTTTCGTCTCTTGTGCTTTGTCATGTAAAGAATAAAAGTTTAGTACAACAGGCAATCCAAGAAAACTGGATACAAATGTGACCACTAAAAATGGTGAAATACATTTAAAAAAAGAGGTTATTATGATTTTTATATGAAGAGAAAAACAAAATAATTTTCATCTGATGGAATGACAACTCTGTTATAACTGTTGGTTCAACATTTGGAAAAATTGAACCTGTAAAAAATGTTTCCCGTTATTCCAGAACGCAGAAGATAAAATTGTTTGTATATCAACCTTAAGTAATTGAACAGTACAACTCCAAGGTGGGAGGAGTTTATTTGTGCAACAATCTAGTATCTAATTAAGGATAAGAGTTTGTAATAAAAAAAATGGTGGCGGCCAATATTTACTAATTATATTGGATGTGTTTTTGGTAAATTCATGGAAAATCTCATGCCTGTCTACTATTGGAAATAAAAAAAAATCTCTTTTAGATTTCAGACATGAGGTGGCATTCCCTTTGCAAACACTAATTGAGAATAGAGAGTTAGCCAAAAAATAGATCAGCAACTGGAAAACCTAGTAAATTCAACATTTCTGAGTCATTAGGAGGATTTGGTGGACGTTTTATCATAAAGTCCAAGGATAACAGGAGATTGTATTGTAAAAAATACCTCAGCCAAACTGTTTAATTGATGCAAAGTGTGTAAAGTAGCTTTACATTATAACTGTAATGAAGCTTTTCATGTTTGAAATGTTTCAACCACAAAAATAAGTATTTTCAAAATAAATATATTTTAAATTTTAATATTAAATTAAATGTAAAGACATCTGTAGATTTCTAAAATATTACACAACTCAAAGGGAATCATTGCTCCATTCAAAGAAAAGTACTTCCTAATACAATCATACCCACACTTTTTCCTATTTTACTGACATTACATGAATGCAACACTCAACAACATTTTTT
Source organism: Nephila pilipes (assembly GCA_019974015.1). NCBI lineage: Eukaryota > Metazoa > Arthropoda > Arachnida > Araneae > Nephilidae > Nephila > Nephila pilipes. The sequence goes on from BMAW01096497.1 coordinate 38,501, forward strand.
AACAGGTAACAGCTTTTTTCCCCCCATTTTCACTGTAAATTTTTGTTATACATGCTTAATTTAGAAAAGAATATTATGTTTGTAGGAAAAAAAAAATATTCCTGATAGTTTTGGTGGATAATGGGTTAATGTAGAAATTGCCTTTTGTTATGCAGTTGCATATTTTGTGCATAGTGTGATTATTATTGAATACAAAAAATACTAAAAATATTGACAATTTTTTTATGCATCAAAGTGCAAATAGGTTTTATCTCTAATTAAAAGATTAGGTGAATTTTGAGTTTTATTTGTTTTGTGCTTTTTTTTTTCCCCTTATTACGGATCCAATCATGAAGCTAGTTTTAAAATTTATGATTTTTTTTTAATTTTATTTCTTTTATTCATACTTAAAAAATTTGTATAAAATATACGTATATTCTTTTTATTTTCTTATTAAATTTTGCATGGTTTATTACCCAAATAATTGAAAAAATTAAATTTCTAAATAAAGATAACAATTATTAAACTTTTGAAATATTCAAAAAAAAGTTTAATGGCAACTGATTTTTTTTAAAAAAATCTGTGGTCTTTATATTTTGGAAAAGTTTACTTCGAAATTCTGCTGTATTAAAGAACAAAACTTTTAAAGATAAAAATACAATATGAAAAATTAGCAGGAGTATTATTTTCCAATGTTCCAAGACACGGTTGTTCTTTGTTTAAAAGGGAAGATAAAAGTATTTTAAGTAGTTATTAAAAAAATTATGAAATTATGAAATTTATTTTTTCCATCTCCTGTATTTTCTCGTTAGCTGGAAATTATCTGTATTATTCTGTTTTAAAGTATTATGGATAATCTTAATTTATCAATGCTATAAGTATAATAATAATGATTAAAAATGAGGGACAAAATTTAAAATTTACCTGCATATCTTTTGAAAAAGAAAGTCCTTTATTTTTAAAAGGCTATCCCCGAAAAAGATAGTTGATACAATGGCTTATTGATAGTTGTGAACAGCAAAAAAAAAGTGAGAGAAGTTTCGTTCCAACAGTGTTGTATTTTTAACTGCAAAAGTTAATTCTTTTGCATTGATAAAAAAGAAAATTAATAACTTGAATTTAAAAATTATCCATTTTTATGTCTTATATATATGTAATTACCATTTTAAAGTGTTAATTTTTTTTAATTTTAATATAATTAAGCAAATTATTTTTAACCATGTTCAAGAACTTTCGTTTCGTTTTCATTGAATTAATTGTAATTTTATACAATAGCCACATATGGAATGTTACAGAGAAGAAATTTTTGGGCCAGTTTTGGTTACACTTACTGCAGATACTGTTGATGATGCTATCAATCTAATAAATTCCAATCCATATGGTAATGGTACAGCGGTGTTTACTGCAAATGGAGCCACAGCTAGAAAATTCATTCAAGAAATAGATGTTGGGCAGGTAAAAAATAATGATAACGATTTATTTATTTCTTTAACAAATCATGTTTATTACAGCTAAAAATACATAATGTACTCCAAGTATATAAACCTGAATTAATATATGGTCAAGTAAAATTATTAGCATTAGTTCAAGTAATTGAATTATTTTTCACAAGAATTCATTTAAAATCTTTTTAATATTTAGTCATCTTAAAAAACTAAAAACATATGGAACTGTTTAAAATCAAATTTCTTTAGCTTTTATAAAGTAAATTGTATTGATTTATTTATTGATGAAGAATAATTATGCATACATTTAAAATTACACTACACAAGTAAACAATTGTCTTTTTTTTTAATTCTCTAGTAGGCATAGTAATATTTGTTTATAATTAATATACTGATTTATGGTTTCGATTTTATTACATTCTTCAATATATATTTAATGGCAATTCTTATGGTATCATTTTTATTGAGATTAATTAAAGAATGAGAAATTAATGCGAAAAATATGTATGTATAAACGTAACTTCATATAGCCAGATTTCCACAAATATGCTTATAAATTATTTAATTTAATATTGGCTTAAATAGTTAAGTGAGATGAAAAAACAAATATGACCTAAAATATCGTGTTTATTGAAATTCAGTCATCAAAAGATTATATAAAAGTGTTTTTTACTGTTATTATTGGTGGCAATGGAGTGCATGGTGCAATGTTCCTAGTTCTATATAATAGAATAAACCATCATACGATAATTAGTAAGAAAATCATAAATGTTATTAAATCATTATTGTTACTTAAAAAAACTGTAAAAATTTTTAATCATGAAAATTAATGTAAAAAAGGAAAAAGATTAGAACTTTCTAAGGAAAATAGCAAAAGATGAAAAGAACTTGCTTTGAATGTAAATTTTTTTAATTTTCAGCTATATATATATAAGAAAAGCTTGATCATATAGAAACTGTTCACCCATCAGTGGTCAGAGTAGTTGTGTAGTAGTGGTTGAAAGTTTGTGGCTGACATTGTTTCCATCAAGTTGTGGGCTCAGGTTCAGATGCCACTAAAGACAGATGTTGTGTAGCTAGTTAATGCATGTTAAATCTGTCAAGGCTGCAAGTCTTCATATTCACATGATTTGGAAGTCTGGGAACTGGGATGTCAGTTCAGTCCCATTCACCAAACTTGTCCTTGTGACTTGAGTAAGGCTCAACATGGCCTGGCAAATTGCTCTATCATGGACTACAAACTAGTAGATAAAACTCAAAAGAAATTCCAATTCTAAAGATCAAAAATGGTTATTGTTGATTAGAAAGAATCAAGGAAATGAATATAAATTTAAAATTATTGCTCAGTGCAGCAATGTTTACTGTTGTTAAAAGTTTATGCAGGAATAAAATTAAAATTCATATTTCTGACTAGGTTAGGATATAGGTTTGTGAAGCTATTTTTTGGAAGAGTTATTTTATAAGTCTAGAGTATGTGAAGTTGGGTAATTCGTGATTTTCTCTTCACTTTGGGGACTTTTATTGAGATTGATCGATTAAAATAACAATTTCTTCCCAACCTAATTGAAATGTTTTTATATTAATTAGATAAAGGTCAAAATAAGTTAAAGTGATTCAGATGTAATGATATATAAGTAAAGAGATATAGAGAATAGTAAATGTTACTAGCTGGAGTAAGTTACAACTGTTAACTAGAGAATTGTGATAATTCTGAGGACTGGATGCAGTCTTTTAACAAGGATTGTCAGACTGTTAGAGCTGAGGCCCCTCAGTAAGATAAATTAATTTAAATTATAATTAGAACTGTTAGCTAGGAATGAAAACCGGAGAGAGCCTTTTAGATACTATGCAGTGATAATAAACAATTTCACTTCTTTCGTCTCGAGTTTTCTTAAATTGTTTTCCTGTCTCTTAAAGTTTAATATAATAAAATGAATTATGGCTCAAGACCCAAATATTAATCGACAACTATCACAAGTATGACTGGAAAGTTTTAGCCAGAAGTGTCACCTCAGAAATATGTTGGAAATAATTTATTTGGATACTATCAGGAAACACCTTGTCTTGTCTACGTGAGAGCACGTGGGATCATGGGAAAAGTTTCAGATCACATTTAGTTCTTGACCACGTAAGGTGGGTTTTCTTCGTTTGCATGTAATTTGTCCTGACCACTAAAGTGGGTTAGTGAAAGTATGGGCTGTGTGGAAGCTCTTGTATATTTTGTAAATATTTATTTATGTATAATTGGCACATAGAGATTGTAAATAAATGTGGTGGAAAGGCACGACTTTCCCTCTCTTCCTTGTTGGATTATTGTTCTTTAAAAATTATATTGATTTACTACAATGTAGTACCTAGACTTTTTGTGAAAGGATTAAAATTGTTATATTCAGGGATGCTTTCAAATACTGCTACTCTAATATTAAAAATTTGTAAAAGATTTGAGATTTATCAAATTATGTTTTTTCTTCTGACATTTTTCTTTATATGATTTCTCACAGCCATTAGCTTCACTGGAAATTAAAAGTTCTTTTGAAAAAGCAAGAAATGTTGTAAAATATTGAAAATATTGCAGGTACATGAATACATTAATTCAAACAAATATGGACAAAAATCAATAATTTAGCTGTTTTGAATCAATAACAGTTTATTGGAATATTACTGAATCTAATACACTGAATTATGTTATAGAATGTTATTGCTATTTAGTGCTATGTTTTTTGTGTGTTTTTTAAGGATTTTACAAATTGTTAGTGAAATTAAAGTTAAAATTATTTTTTCAACTGGCCAAGTTCATTGATTTGAATTCTCTTGAAACAATTTTTTCTGGCTAAAGTTCAAGGCATGAATTTAAAATTAAATATATAGAGACAAAACTCAGAATAATAATAATAATATTAAGAAAGTGAAACTGGCTGATGTTGTATTGCCTAATGAAGATTTATTATCCAAAGATAACCTCCTCCCTTTTGTCATTGAATTCGTCTAGAATTTGATGTTTCATAATTGTATTATGTATGACAATCATGAGTTTGTTTTATTTTTTTTGGTGCAAAAATAAAAGTGTATGAAAAAGCCATCAATAAACTTAAATCAGATTGTGTTATTATATCATCGTACCTTCTCAATGAATATATGTTATTGTTAGGTGACAAAAACTCAATTTAAAATTATACAAATGGCAGGGTGGGGGGAGGAACTTATACAATACAAATGTTATGAAAGACAAGTAGGTATAAACTACTGCCAATTGCTGTGTTAAGAAAATGTGTTTTTATTTTGATTTTTAAGATTATTACTTATAAATTATCCTTTCACAATATTTGAAAATGCTTAAATTCTCTCTGTCTTATTGTAATCTTAAATAAGTTTCTTTAATACACTTTAACTTGTAATGATATACACACAGTATTGTATGAATTACACATAGTACATTTTCTATAATACAGCTGTTCACCATTCTGACACTATTAGTAATCTAGCATTTTTACACTGGTAGACAAGCCTTAGAGTATTATTTTATACCTCTTACTTAAATGGAATAATACAAAGACCATTAATACAAAACAGTACACGTTTTGTAGTTTCAGTTATTCTATGTGTTATTTGAGTGTGCATTATTAAATTTTACACAATAACAAAAAGTTTTTGCTGTAATAAATGTATTGTACCACGCTTCGGAGTTTGTGTTGATTGAGAATCGATAAAACAATCTCTTAAAAATCTCAAGACTTTTATTTGTAGTAATTTCTACAGTACGTAGGAAATTCCAGCTGAAGACATCACAATTACACAGCTCCAATTTAGCTAATTTCACAGGAAACAGCTTCCAAATACAGAAGTCTGTAATATCTCAGACAGATAACAGCTGCTATGCATTAGACTAGCAATAAAAATTGATAGTCTTCACTACTGCTCCTCCTCTTCACTACTACTGCATCTATCTCGGCCGGTGGTATTTATACCTGACTTGGTGTGAAAATCTAAGAGTTTCGCCAAGGTTCCGGGCTATCTCGTTTAATATTGGTCCTAGAGCTTCGATGATGGAACTTTCCAGAAACATTTATTTTCCACCAAATCTTGCCAAGAATCTCGCCAAATCACTAGAAATGCCATTTTTTTTAACACTGTAAGCACAATTTTTGCCCAAACTCCGAGTATTTCCGATCTGTCTGAGATATTTTAAGATAAATACAAGTAATATTTACAAATCTGACTAATCCAGTAATCTGGCAGTTCTCTCTAGACTAATTTATGCCTTTATTATTGGAATTATTTTATAATTATATCCCCTTGTGTAGCTGTTAGTTTGAAATCAAATTTTTGAAAAATGTTATATATGAATTGTTACTTTTGTGCATTGATTATCTTAAATACTTATTCAGTAACTGATCTGTTTTGAATTTTGATAGGTTGGTGTCAATGTTCCAATTCCAGTTCCTTTGCCTATGTTTTCATTCACTGGTTCCAGAGGATCATTCTTAGGTGACGCTAATTTCTACGGAAAAGCGGTAAGATATTTTACTTTTTCCCATTTGACATAGTTTTAAAGCCTTTTTTTCTGATTTTTAAGAATTATTTGAATATTGAAAGCTTTTGAAATTCTAAATGGCATATATATATATATCATTGTCCAGGATTTTTTTTAAAAAAAATCAATGCAGATTATAAAAAATGTATTCAATTTTTTTTCCCTTTAAATCCTTTAATAATTCTTGCTTCAAATTATTCTGTTCATCACCCCCTCCCTATCGGGAAAAAAAAATCTGCCCAGCATTTTTATGTCTTATTCTTTAAAATAAGGTAAAGACAGCATTAACATATGTGTGCAATTTCAGAATATTTTCAATAAGAAATACTTTTTTGCAGTAAAAATAAGTTATATTTTAAATTCATTAAAAGCTTTAATAAAAGTTTTATTTTAAAAGTCAAGCATAACATTACACATCTTACCAGGTTTATTCTTGTAAAAACGTTTGGCTATGTCATTTTTTTCCTTTTTTTATAGGGTATCAATTTTTACACACAGTTGAAAACTATCACTCAGTTATGGAGGGAACAGGATGCAACTGATTCCAGAGCTGCTACAAGCATGCCTGTCATGAAATAAAATTAAAATGACATTTATGGTATACAGTCTTCCCAAAAAATATATTGTTATTGTTACTCAAAAACTATGAATTTTTGTACAAAAAACTTTTTGTTTAAATAATAAATCTTATTTTAATAAATATTTTGCAATTAATATGAGGTTTAGAAAATGTTCTTATCAAATTTAATAATATATATCACTATTTTGACTAAATGCTAATTACAGTTAATTACTTGTCTCGTTAGTTAAGATATTAAATTCATAACGCATGTAGATTGTTTTCAAAGTAAACAACTTGTATGGTTAGCAGTGTATTTTAAAAAAATGAGCAGATGAAATATATATTCTGTTGACTGGAATCAATTCTCAATAAAAACTTGAAGAAGAGAGAATTTATTCATTTATCTACCCACTAACAAAAAGCTGACCATATGTTAGGTTTTACAAATGAAATAGCAAAACAGGTTAAATTAACTCTAACAATTATTATTTGTTAACTCTTAAAATAGATTGGAAACTATTTTAATGGTAACTTAAACCATCAACCTGCTTCCTATGCTTCATTTAAATGAGAAAGTGCATCATAGTGATGTTTTAGATAGGCTTTGAATTGCGAATCCACATATAATGTTCTTTTGTCTATATATGCATTAACATTCATAAAACAAGTGAAATATTCTTTTAAGCAAAAAATAAGCATTTAATTATTGATTAATCATATTTAATTAAATAAAGTTATTTGTATCGTTTTTAATTGCCTTATGAAAAAAATTGTGCTTTTTCATGAGGCAAAATGTATATTTTTGCACCTGGAACGAGAGTTTTATGGAAGCAATAAAAATATGTTAATGCTTATTTTTTTTTATTCACTCTGAAGATAACTGGTTGGCTGCTGATGGCACCCAGGCAATAGGAGGAGAAAAGAGATCAATTCAAAAAAAAAAAAAAGGAGATATGACAATTCTGTTGCACCAGTTCAAACTTATATAAGATGGTACCTGAGTGGTCTTAGTATGGAACTCATGGTCAGTAGGGCTTTAGTCAAACTCTATATTCCAGTCCTTTTTCTACTAGACTCATCATGTAGAAGGGCTTATTCTTGTAAAATCTGTTGGGACTCCTTATGTTGGTTTGTCGTGGATATGGTCAGTGGTGTATTAAATCAAGTGCAGCCATTCTAACACATAAACATCATGGAAATTTTTTCATATCACATTTAATTAGTAAATTAATGAATTTTGTTTTTTTTTATAACAAAAAGTAGCAAGTGGAATTTTCAATACCAAAGTAGATTTGTTAATTCATTTTTATATATCAATTATTACAATATATGGAAAGTGTAATTTTTACCGTGTAAAAATATTCTATTCCATATGTGCTTAAAGCCTATTTTAAAGTTCAGTCAAAGCTTACATTCTATGTGATATATATTAAAGAAACCAATCCCCTGCTTCGCACATAGTGTACTGCAGGTTATATGGGAGACACATTAAGGTAAACGTTTCTTATGGGGGCTTTTATCTGATTTTTCTATGAAAAAGGAGAAACTCTAAATAAATTTGGGAAATTATGGTGTGCTTTAAAATAACATATGTTCATTTGTGTATCCATCTGATAGTTAAATACACTATCAGAATTCCTATTCATATATTTAAAAGGCCTTTAATAATTTGTATTGTGAGTGAATGTAAAGTTTATTGGCACAAGAGCCAGATATGGCTATGCTGCACCAAACAAGATTAAACTGTGGTCTAGACGTGAAGTTGAAAAAAGATAAGAAGTGGTTGACAAGAAGGAGGGTCGAAAATAGAGAAGGATCGCTAGGGTATCCCGGGAGTGTGTCACCCGTGTTTTCCAAAGACAGTAAACCCCATGGGAAAGAAAAAATAATTTGTATTGTATTTAGCATATATTGTTCAATTAGACTTGAGAATCAGTAATGTAGAGTTTTCCCACATACTTTTAACTTGAAAACACATATATTTAAACCTCTTTTAAAAGATGAGAACACCTTTGGCTGAATAATAAAATGGCTACTTAAATTTTATAAAATCCACATGCTGAAATAAAGAATCATATATTCTGCTCTAATAAGCCCTCGGGGGCTTTTCTTCTATAGGTAGATTTGGGAATCATGATCCTGAGACACTCACTTTTTCTTTCCTTTGGGGTTTACTGCCTCCAGGATATCTTAATAAACCTTCTCTATTTTCGACTCTCCTTTTTTATCAAACATTTAGATCACTATTACACTTTGTTTGGTGCAGCATAGCCATATGTCTCTCATACAAAAATGGTCTCTTTATTAACTGTAGCTTAATTGAGAAAACACCTATTGAAACAGGCTATTTTTTTTAAAAAAAAAATTCATAGAAATAAAACTAATATTAATTGTAATTAAACATTTATTAATTCTAAAGCATACTATTAATATATATTATAATTGATTGTGAGTAAGGAAGCAGCAAAAAGCATCAATATAAATTTTTTTCAACTTCACAACTTTTTATAAATTAAGGTTGCGAGAAAATAATTGTTCACTGTGTGAAATTTTGTCACATTCCATTCAAATATTTTCTATTTGCAACTCAATTTAAATGTATTATTGCTCTAATAACAATCAGACTACAAATATTGTAAATTATTTATCAAAGCAATGATTGTTGCCCCTCTCAATGGAAAAAGCATTCAATTTCAGAATATAGTAAATTTAAAATACTGTGGTATTTCTTGTGTATAATGTGAGTATTGTTGTTCCTTAAATAAATATACTTTCACATAATTTTGTTTCTCTCAAATTTATTTTCACCTGAATGCCATATTAATAAATGCCACAACATTAATTAAACCACATTTTAAATTTTTATGGGAATAGGAAAAGAATTATAAAATATAATAATCAATATTGGAGATTAATATGTTATTTTAGAGCATTTTTCTTAAAAGATGAATAATTAATAATTTTTCAAGTACTGACATTAATAGAACAAATTTAAGAAATGGAAGAGTGAATACAGATCTGGAATATGTGGTTCTTCCATATGGAATGAGAGAAACAAAGTAATTTAATTTTACATAGTACTTAAAACTAAAAAAGTATTGTAAGTTTACAATGAAGAATATCATAATGAGGCATTAAATATAGTATTAAATCTGATATAAATTTGCCATTACAAAAACAAAATTTTTGACAATACTATGTGTTGCAGGAATATATACATAATCTAATTATTTTTAAAATGAAAAACTTGGTTAATATTTATGTAGAGCCTGGAATTTTTTAATGGATAAGATAAGAACTACCTCAAATACCTTTTTTGAATTTTGTACTTCTTTAAAACTAAACACTGCTTTTGGAAATACTTGAGAAAAAGTTTTGCTGAACTGAAAATGAAAAAAGATGTTTTTACTTAGCTTATTTTTATTTTATTATTATCAAAATGCAATTTTTCAATATATTAAATTTTTTATTTTTTGTTGTGTTATTCTTTAGCAAAATCAACATAACTAGGATAGGAGACTAACCTCCTTTTGGAAGGTAACTTGAAATGGAGCAAGAATTTTAAAATATTAACTATCATTGCTTTTATTATTAATTTATCTTTTTTTTAGTATTTAAATTAAATACCAATTAATAATATAAATTTTGAAACAATCCAAAAGAATAAATTGTTACAAAAAACATTTTTTATAAATACTAATAATTCAAAACATTTTACAATTAGAAAAAAGCTCAAATATCATACTTAAAATAAGTTTAGATTGTGTGATTATTTATTAACCTCCTACCGAGAAGCAAAACAAGAACTATTGGTTACGGACCTCATAATTTTGTACCTCAGTCAAGTGACCAGGATGCACCTGAACTAGCACCTTCCTCTCCAAACTTCAACACCAATGGGAGGACTTGAGCGTTAACTATATTTAACGTATATCAGCCGTGATATAGGGCATCTCTTTAATGTATGCCCTTAATTTGATAAAAGCATAAAAGTTTTAATTAGCAAAAAAGAAAATTAACACTGTCATTCTTTAATTTCTTGGCAAATTTGTATTTTTTCAATGGTTGAATGGATACAACTCAAAGACATAAATTTTAGCAACAAATATAATAAGAATGAAAGATAAAATTTTGAATTCATACCCAACTTCAGATTAAACATTTTGCTGTTTTGCACATAATTCTAATCAATTCATTAAGAGCCCAAACATTTTTTTTTTTTTTTTACTCATTATCATTAATCTTGAGCTGAATCATCTCAACCACATATTTGTCATGATGCCTTCCAATAACCTACTTTAAGATACATTGATTTTAATGGGAACATTTTGACCGAGCATAATTATACATCCATTTTCTCTACAAACCAGATTTTCTTACATTTTTCAAAAGCATGTTTTTCAGAGGGTGATGTTTCTACCCTGTAGCGGGAAAGGAGAGGTAACATTTAATGGCCTTGGCGTTTCCAACCAATGGATCTGAAAAAAAATTTACTGGTTGTCTTTTGCAGAGGTCTTATCAAGTTATTAAATCATTTTAACATTTGTCATCAATGTTGATGAGAACCACTGCATACTCCCCTTCCAGTATTATCATAATGAAATAAAGAAAAATATTCTGAATATTTGTACAGAAGGTCTCTTTTTCAGCCATTACTGCAATTGATATTCATCCCTTCCCTGTTGTATTGAGTTTTGCTTTGAACAGTACTCATTTGATGACATCAGCTCTCTCAAGGCGAGATGGTAGGTCTATTTGAAGCATGCCTCATTGCAGGTATATCACTAGTTGTGATTTATGTGAGGTACATACAATCAATAGTTCTAGGCTGAGTAGCTATCTAGAGTTCCCAAATCCTGGGTCACCATTTCAACAGGCGAGATATTTTTCCCACCACATTGCAGAATAATTTTCTTCCCTGTAGAAATGGAGGTGTGTTAGCCTTGAATACTGGCAGCGTTTCGAACCTTCAATCTTTGGGTCCAGAGAAAAATCTGGTCACTTTTGCTCTGTTGTTATCAATTATACCATAATGCAGAGGTATTTAAACTTCGAGGAACTCTTTGAGCTTACTATTTTCTTGAAGGAACCTTTGATCAAGGGGAAAGAATATTAATGTTTTATCCTACTCAAATTTATAAAATTACTATTGCATTTCTATTTTATCACAATATAAATGTCTTAATAAGATAATGAATGGTAAGGTAGCTAATGGGTATTTAGGGTGAGGGGTTTAAAATTTATTCTACATATAATAAACAAAAGCAACGATATTTTAAATCAAAACAAATTAATGAAAAGAAGAAAAAAAATTAATGACTTAGCTGCAATTGTTTTTTTTTTTACTGCAAAGTATTTTTACATCTGGAATAATTGTAGAAATCTGCAACTAAATGTCATCTTCAGCATCCAATCTGTTTTCAAGATTTTTGCATACATATGTTGAAACATTAGATATTTCACAGCTCTTTTGGCAATTTCAGGATATTCTTTTCTAGTGTCAATCCAAATATACATATCAACTTGATTAAAATTTAGTTTCAATTGAGTGACGGTCGTGATATACCAATTTGCTGTTCTCTTTCTTTTATTGGGAGTTCGGCGGTATCACAGTCTCGAGAAGGAGTGTAGATCTGAGAGAATTTTTCTTTTTGAACAATAAAGTATTTAAGAAATGTTTTTTACAAACTGATGAATGTTGGACCAAACTAATTTTTATCAGGATTTCTGTTACCGTCTAATAAAATATTAAGCAAATTAGGAAAGCATTCAATATTATCTTTCAAAATGCAATCTGCCCAAAATTTCAATTTTAAAAGAATGACATCAATTTTACTTTATACTTTGAAAATAGTGAAATAAGTAGGCAAATAAGTAAGCGATTTTTCACCCGAGCAAAGAATGGAGACTAATATGTAACTTAATATGTCTTGGTTAATGTATTTGAAGCACATGACTTTTACAAAATTTAATATTTTATTTTATCCATAAAATGTTTATTTATGTTTAATTTTACAATCAAACTTCCTTTAAGAATTTGATCTTTTATAAAAATTAAAATTTTGGCACTTTGATTAAACAAAGAGTGATCTCTTGCGGAACCCTATGGTTCCACAGAATCTAGTTTGAAGACCTCTGCCATAACAGAATGGCCTTCGGGATAATTATTAAGGAATTTTAACATACAGTTGAAGAGAGCCATCATGTATCGACTGTAACAAAAGAAACTGAAAAATATTAATTATGTGCAGTAAATTATTTTTTATAATCTTTTTACATATTTTGCAAACTTAGTATAATTTGACACAATATTACTGATATATATGATGCCTGTAGGCAAGAAAAAAATTGTGGTAACCTCCTCCTTAGTATAGGAGAGAGATAGCTAATGTCTTGGAGGAAATGAGATCTGGACTCACTTTGTAAGAGGTAGGGGCAAAAAGAGCTCCAAGACACAAATAAATGTTATTGTTTTGTTAGAGATACGGAATTGTCCTTAGGCCCACATGAACACAACTCAATATTCTAGTAGTTAGAAAATAAGAAAGAATGGTAGACAATTAGAAAAAGACATCACAACATACTTTTGGTCACAGAACCAGAGCTTAATTTAGGAATTTGGAAATGAATAGAATTTGAAATGAAGTAAAGAGGAAAGTGAGCAAAAGCACTTTAGTTTTATAAGATATCACAATTACTATTTGTCATGATGAAGTCTATTTGATAAGTATTTACATGTTACTGTTACTACGCTTATTTTTAAATTTGTCCCTTTTTATTTTTTTAAATCTTCAACCTGACTTGATGAGAAAATAACATCAAAGTTCTTTTTTAAGGTTAATGTATCACAAATATAAGCATTAAAAATATACACATCATTCTCCTAAACCAAAAATATATAATTCTGATACACAAAAATTACCCAAAAACCATTGGTGCACAGAATTGATTTATATGTTTACAGAGTAAAAATATTTTGATTCATTAAAGCTCAGACAATCACAACAAAGAATCGAGAGAAAAACAAAGACATTGTAATAATTGGAACTGTAAGACTGTTTTCTGTATTAAATAAGACTGTTTTAATTTTTTGCATTTTTGGACTTTACAACTTTAATATCAACACTGTCATCAACAAAACCTAATAAAATTGTACTATAGTAATTTTAATATATATATATATATATATTTAATTACTTCCAAATAGGAATTATAAACAGATCATGAATTTTAGCTAAAACGAAAATTAACACATATTAATAAATCAGAACAAAGTTATAAATGGAAAGAGAGTTGTTCAGTATCACTTAAAATATATTATGTAAATAACATTACACTATAACAATGAAGTACAAAATATATTTCTGATCAACATTTATAATACATTATCTTTTACAGAATTAATTAACATATATTAGAAAACAATTATTTTGATTCGAAACAAATATTAGTGCTGTTTTGAAGTTCACATTTCATACTAGGTTCTTTCTACCTGACTTTTTGAACAACTTATTTTGCTTTCAGTTATTGTATCCATCAAAAATAGAATGCCTGTATATAGAATCTATGATTAAACATATTCTATACAAATCACAAGCACTTTCTTCACAATGTGAAAAATAATTTACTTAATATATCACCCAAAATTGTTAGCAAATATTAATATCACACATTTAGTTTTTCTCTGGTATGAATGGCATAGTGCCGAGTTAAGTGATGTTTTTGATTAAATGCTTTGGAACATTCATCACACCGATAGGGTTTTTCATTACTATGAGTTCGATAGTGCTTTGTTAAACTGCATTTATGATTAAAGGTTTTGCCACACAAATCACACACATGTATTCTTTCATTCATATGAATTTTATAGTGCTGATTTAAATTAGACTTCCGAGCAAAGGTTTTTTGGCATATATCACACATATGCGGTCTTTCTTTAGTATGAACTCGGAAATGATTATTTAAACTATACTTTTCATCAAAACCTTTGTTGCAAATCATGCAAACAAATGGTTTTTCGTTTGTATGGATTAAATAATGCTTAGTCAATCGAGATTTCCGATTAAAGGCTTTGTTACACAAATCACAAACATGTGGTTTCTCATTTGTATGAATAAGATAATGTTGACTAAGATGTGATCTCTGATTAAATGCTTTGCTACATATTTCACACACAAATGGTTTTTCATTGGTATGAATCAAATGGTGCTTAATTAAATCGGTTTTCCGAGTAAATCCTTTATTGCACAAGTCACAAACATGAGATTTTTCGTTTGTGTGGATGAGGTGATGCTGACGTAAATGTGATTTCCGATTAAATGCTCTGCCACAAAGATCACATTTATGTGTTTTAACATTAATATGCGTAAGGAAATGCTGCTTAAGATGAGAGTTTCGATTGAAGGCTTTATTACACATATCACACACGTAGGGTTTTTCATTTGTGTGAATAAGATAGTGACGAGCCAAATCTGACTTCAATTTGAAACCTCTCGTACAAATATCACACACAAAAGGCTTGTCTTTGTTGAAAGACACATTTTCTCTGTTAGGGTCAGTCATATTTAAAATATTTTGCATAGTTATTTCATTAACTGGATTCATCGTTACCAAGTCAAAGTACCGCTTCACAAGAAGTTGAAATTCAATGATATGTTGCTTGTGTTATATATATAAATTTTTCTTTGATAACCAAACACGAATTTAATTTAAATTTGCTGTTCAAGACACTGAAAAAAGGAATTCTTAAATATTTAAAAATATCCAGGAAAACATCAGAGGATAATAAGCAGAAGCTTCTAATAACTAGCATGAACGCTGCATAAAATTATGACAGAAAGATTTTTGATGTATGAATTAGTATTTTTGTAACACAAATATCATCTTCCTTGATACCACAGAAATTTGCATTGAAATATTAGCAATCATTTTCTACAGAAACAAATGAAATAAATCAATAAAAACTATGCAACTCTTTGGATTACTTTTAATTTTATTCCAGTTCAGTTCTTCAAGAATCATAATTTTTCAGAAATAGCTTGACTTCCGGTTTCAGTAGCTATAATCTGCTAAGCAAGGGGGTGGAGAGGGAAAAGTTGCGTGCAAAAATTAAAAGACACATGTTTGGGATATTTAGGATCTTTGTTTCATTTGAGTAACAACTATTCTCTTATCGGTCTAGAAATATAGTTCCCGTGTTTTTTGCGTCATAATTTAGGTGAGTCTTTGTTTAAAGGGTTTGAAGGTTTTTTTTTTTTTTAAAAACGTGCCAAGATTGCCAAACTGAGCAATTAACTTTCCAATGTGGTAGTCATCCAATTATGACTAAATCCTAACTATCCAAATATGACTAAGTCCTATCCATCCAACTATGACTACTCCTGTAATGATTTTTTTTCTCTAATCACATCTTAGGCACTCTTCATCAAATTCTCCCCTTCTTAAAAAAATTTATTGATTCTGTTGAAAATGGTTCATGTTTGGACTGCCCACCCAGTGTTTTCGAAACTCTTAAAATACTATCAAACGAAATAGAAAACACAACCCATGATGATATTATGAATCATCTCAAAAATAAAAACCAAATTCTAAATATTACTGTCTCCAACCTAGAACTCAAAATGAAACAGATGGAAAAATCGCAACAGGAAGCTAACGAAAATTTTGAAACTCTACTTAAGAACCTAAGCATCTGAAACCACTTCAAAATGCGCTGAAAAATTAAAATCAACTCCTACCATCATTACTGTAAGTAAGGATAGTGAATTTCACGAAGTAAAAAGTAAAAGAAAATTAAACTCTCCCAAGAGAATTACTAATACAATCTCAAAATTTTTTTTTTTAAAAAAAGAAGAAATTTAACCTTCCATTAAATAACAAATATTCTGAGCTCTCTGATGAAGATTCAGACATCTAGAGCAATGATGCTTTCATCTCTGATACGGACGATATCAATTCTCAAGCAGTAAGTAGTGATAAAACTAAAAATAAAAAAAACTAATAATAATTATGAATACGACTTAGAATTCCCCGAAGTATTGAAAGAGGAAGCTAAAAAAACCCTCCCTCAATCATCTTAGCTAATATTGACGACCCAAGAGTAATTCTTGAAAATATGAAAAAATTGACAAAATGCGAACTCAAAGGCGAATATCAAAGAAGTAGTTTAAAAATTTTCCCCCAACAGTTGAAGAATTCAAAACATTCCAAAATCATGTTCAAGAGAGGAATTTAGAAGCTCACACATTTGAATTACCTAGTGAGAGAATCCTTAAATGTATAACTAAAGGCCTCCCAATTAATTATTCCCACGCTGAAATAATTCAGGAATTAGTTGAATATAATCTCATAGTCAATGAATGCAATAACTTAAAATCCAAAAAAAAATAAATAAATAACCACACACTCCCTCTAACTTTAGATACATTTCCCAAAACAGAAAAGAGCAAAAAAAAAAAAAAAAAAACTAAATCAATAATATTGGATACCTTGCAGTTAAAATTGAACCTCTACGTAAAAGAAAAACACCCAATCAATGCTATCGCTGTCTAAGTTATTTTCACCACTCTAGATTCTGCACTAGGGAATTTAAATGTGTGAAATCTGGAGATATTTATCCAACTCATAGGTGCATCAAAATTCTTGAAAGCCCCCTCCCCAAATACAGTAACTGCGGTGGAGAACATACAACAAATTTCTCTGGTTGCCCCAAAAATCCTATGAATTTCAAACTCTCTCCCCCACCGACTACAAACTACTGGGAAGAACGATGTAAAAATGCCAAAAACAACAATAGCCAAAGCTACCAAAACACCACACCCACCAATTACAGCCAACCTTCAAATCTTCCCTTCGTTAATGAAATTAAAAAAAATTTCAAAACTTTTAAATTTGATAAAATAATGGAAACTTACCAACAATTTAAATCAATAAGACAAATATTCACTGATAATAAACTTGATTTATGTTCAAAAATTGAAAAATCATTCCAAGTCATTTGCAGTATGATGTCCATCTGGTTCTAAAATTTAATATGCTAAATAAACTATCCCTCCTGATTGCAAGCTGGAATGCAAATGGCATTAAATCAAAAATAGGAGAACTCCAAAAATTCAAAGAGGAATACAATCCAGTCATCTTAGAAGTCCAGGATCCTCAAACCCTCTAAGAATTTAAAATTCCAAAATTATAATATATACCGGTCTAACAGATCAACCCATTGGGGGGGAGGCACTGCAATATTAATTAAAAATATGATTTGTCATCATATGCTCATAAATTCTCCCCCTCTGAAAATACCACCATCCATATCAATACCAAAGACAACCAATACTTCACAGTTTCTATTTACCATCCCCCCAATAATCTCATCAACCATAACGATTTAATCAATATCCTCTCGGACAATCCCACCGGAATTTTAATAGGCGACTTTTAAGCAAAACATCCGACCCGGAAGAGAGGCAGGGCAAACTGATCAGGCAAAATTATCCATGCTATGTGCAACACTAAAAACTTCCAAATAGCTGATCCCAACTCCCCCACTCACTTTCCTTACAATAGCAATACTTACTCTATAATCGATTTTGCTATCCTCAAAAACATACCATTCTACAATATCGAAAGTGTTAATGAATTACGTAGCGACCATAACCCTATTCTAAGGGACATCTCTTTCAATAAAAGTCTCCTTATCCCCCTACGCACTCTCACAACTACTAAATGGTTCCGCTATCAAGATATTCTATACAATACCACAAAAGGTAACCCCTTTATTAATAATATCTCTGATCTAGACCAATTAATTACATCGTTTACTACTAATATCCAAAATGCAATTAACCATGCGAGTAATACCAGATCCATCCAAACCCTCCATCTTATACTCCCGCTTTATATCAGAAACAAAATTAAAGAGAAAAATAGGTACCAAAATCAATGGCAATACACCAGATACCCTCCTTTGAAACCCATAATTAATAACATCAAAAAGCAAATTAAAATGAAATCAATACCTTAAAAAAAAAAAAAAAAATGGGAAAACCCACTCTGACAGTTTAATACCGAAGATAACTCCCTTTTTTGATATGAACAAAAAACTTTCTAATAAATGCTACAATATCCCCTCACTAATAGGCAATAATGGTCAGGTATTCTCTGATAAAGAAAAAGATGATCTGCTTGTTTATGATCTTGAATCCTCGTTCCAGGAAAATCCAACTCCATATGATGATGACCATTTTGAAAAAACTGAATTAATAGTATAAAATTATCTTGAAGCCCAAAACAATTTTAATTTCTTCCCCCTCCTCACCTCGCTCTCGGAAACAACTACCATAATTAAAAAGTTAAACAAAAGAAAGCCCCCGGAGAGGATGGTATTCACAATCAAGCCTTTAAATTCTTTCCCCTCGACGCACTTACTCATCTCACAAAATTTTTTGACAAGTGTCTCATGTTTGCGCATTTTCCACAAAAATAGAAACATGCAATTATTATTCTGTTCTTCATATCCGGCCAAAATCATTCCATTCCATCCAACTATCGACATATCAGCCTTCTAAATTCTATTTCAAAAATCTTTGAAAGAATCCTATTAACCAGAATACTGACTCATGTTTCCACTAATAATATTCTTCCAGATACAGAACTCAGCTTCCGTACTAACCACATCACTATCCACCAACTTCTAAGGGTTGTGAATGCCATGACCGAAGGATTTAATTCCAAACAAGTTTCTGGGGGTATCTATCTCGACATACAAAAAAGCTTTCGATTGCCTCTGGCACGATTGATTGATCTTCAAACTAATCAAATTAAATTCCCCCCTACATAATAGTTATCTTAAATAACTTACCTTAAAGATAAAACATTCCAAGTTAAGCTTAATAATACGCTCTCTACAATACATATACAAGCCGGTCAACCTCAAAGGTCTGTACTTCCTCCAATTTGTTTACATATGACTTCCCTCAGAGTTCCTACAATAGCCTCTTTTTATTCGCTGATGACGCAGCAATCCTAACCCAAGGAAAAATCCAATCAACATAATAGATAAACTACAAAATCATCTAATACATGTAGAGGAGTGGATGATACTCTGGAGAATTGCTGCAAACACTAATAAAACTAAAGCTCTCATTTTTAGAAAAGATCAGCCCCCCCCCTCCTAATAAAAAAAAAACTCAAATTCTTTAATGGTTAAATCTCTTGGGACTCTGAGGTCAAATACTTAGGAGTTATCCTTGACTCCTAACTCACCTTCAAACTTCATATCCAATCAATAATTGACAAATGCTGGGCCAAAATCCTTAACTGTATACATTTAATGGGCAGAAATTCAGTATTAACTTTTGCTAACAAAGTTCTTCTCTATAAACAAGCAATTTTCCCTATCCTACTTTATGCTTCCCCTACTTGGGGCCATGCCGCACCTTCCTACATTTAAAAAATACAGGTACTTCAAAATAAAACCCTCCGCATGATTACTAATTCAACTTGGTATGTCAGAAATTCGGTCATACATAAGGATCTCAATATCCCTCTTATTATTAAACACATCAACTATCTCTCTAGAAGATTCTATAATAGACTAACAAAGCATAGTAACCCAATAATAAGGGCCCAGCTAATTTTTGCTCACAATAATGGATCCCATGCCCTACCCTACCAATCTTGCAATAATTATTTCCATCTAATTCCACCATAACACTTTGCATTCCAACTCAGATCCTTTTAATTAATTCTTTTATCACTCCTTCAATAGCCTCTTTCTAAGTCAACCATCTCACTCCAAGACCTACATCATCATCTATTCAGCTTATCATCAGCTGTTTAATATCCTGTCGCCATCCCTACCTCTCCTCTCTAGAACTAGTTTGCTATCCACCGCTGTGCACCCAGCCAAACAAGAACCATTTTTACTGTTCCCTTCCTTCTTCAGCTTTCACATCAATAAAAAAAAAGTTTAAATAATATTTTATTTATTGTAATTTTATAATAATAATAATAATAAAATTTTAAAAATCAATCATTTAAAATAATACTCTCCTCGTGCTGAAGATTAGACATAGTTTGTCGAAGACACTAAGGAGTTAAAAAAAATGATATAAATATTTTTTATAATAATATGTTACTATAAGATTTGTAAAAAAAAAATAATTTAAATCTATTAAATATCTCATCCTCATTATAAATAATTCATTCACTTTCTTTTCCTCTCCCTTTTCTTTTATGATTTTTTTAAATTCATTTGTGCATTAAGCACATTTTAATATGCTTGTTTTAATTTTTTTTTAAAAAAAAAAAAAATCAAGGCTTCAATACGACACTGATATTGTTTTGGCTGAAGCGCAATTTAGACGAAAATACTTTTCAGAAAACAAGACCATTTGAAAAATGGTAAATGTCCAGACAAAACAGTGTATTACTACGCATAGAGTTTTTCCCGCGGAACTTCTTGCGCACGGCTGCTACAAACTGGTTTCTCCCAAGGACAACGCCTTGGCGATCAACCTTTAACTAGAAATTAGGATTTGTCGGGGGAAAAAAAATCTTCAACCCGTAAAGTAAAGACTCCCCTGATGCCCATACCAACCTAAAGAAGGCAAGCCCCTGATATATTCCCTAGGGGCGGGGTGCTCGTCTATACCCCCAGATGCTGGGTACCCATTTTAGTCGCCTCTTACGACATGCATGAGTTATAGTGGGACTATTCTTTCACACCCGGGTTAAGCTTACACATTGACTCTATAGTAGGCGTTACTCGAAATTATTCCTTCTCTTATAAAATAAATCTTGTCAACTATATCTTAACGGTTGAAGTGCTAGCAATTTGCTAAGCCTTGGATGAGCCGACATAATAATCTGCTTATTTTATCCGATAAATAATTCAGTTTTATCTGCATTACAAAATTCCGATTTCAAGTCCCCTTAAGTAATTCATAGATTGGCCGCTAAAATCATCATGCATACACATTATAATATGCAGTTGTTATTTCTCTGGATTCCGGGTCACTCAAAAATATTTTGGAATAAGCAAGAGGGTAAAATCGCAAGAGCTGATACGGAATTTGATGTAAATATCGTCTGTGTTGTTTCCATAGTCCTCGTTAGGAATGGTAATCGAGAATGACAAAATAGTTTCACTGTAGCTCATGCATGTCGTAAGAGGCGAATAAAGTGGGTACCCAGCGTCTGGGGGTAGAGCCGGGCACCCTGCCCCTGGAGATTATATCAGCTGACCTCAGGGACTTGTCTTATTTAGGTAAACGGGCATCATGACCCCGAGGCACCCTAGTGATCTTTTTCTTTCCTATCTGGTTTACTGTCTTTGGTAAACACGGGTGACGCACCCCCGGGTTAACCTAGCAATTCTTTTCTATTTTCGCCCCTCCTTCTTATCAACCAATTTTTGTCTTTTCTTCTCATCTAGACCACAGTTAAATCTTGTTTGGCACAGCATAGCCATATCTGGCTCTTGCGCCAATAAACTTTACTTTCTCACTTGATCCTCATTAGGAAAAATAAATTTTAAAAGCAAGATTGACATTATAAAATACGTTCTGGTAATAATAATTACATTCAGTATGTTTACATTGCTAAGTATATTTACATTGCTAAGATGCATTTAATTTATTATTTTATCGTCTGTCTTATTTTGAATTCCGAACAGTATATTATTGTCTATTTTAATACTATCACAAAGTTAGCTACTGCCAAGCATCATATATCAATTCATACAACGCCAAAAAAAAGGTACTTTCTGAACCATCATCGTATTGTTATGTTCATATATAGATTCTTTTCATGATGCCCGATTTTGATTCGAATGATTCAGGAAGTTCATCAGAAGTTGACATTCGCATTGGTGAGAGCTATTTTTGAGATAGACAGACAGTAATTTATCGTTTGCTCTTTTATTTTAATATTTAATTTAATAGTTGATTTTTATGGCAGGATTGTTTGTTTTATTCTTTTTGTTATTAACATTGGCAACAGTGCAATTTTTTTTTTAGAACAAGAAAATAAATATATCATGTGGCTGCGGTTGCCTATTGGATAAGGCAGCAGACTCGTGGAAGCAGCAGACTCGAGGCGTGGCGTGGAAGTTAGGAGAGGGGGGTGCCAGCTCAGGTGTCGTCCTCGTCACTTGATCGAGATCTGTCATCAATAGTCCTTGTTGCTTCTAATGCGACGTTAGTTAAAAACAAAATCTTTTTTTTTTTTATCTTTAATGGAATGTCATTTTTTTGTGTGTGTGTGAAGTGATATTATTATTTCTAAAGAATTCTGTTGTTTTTTAAAAGGTTTTTGAGAACGGAATATAAACAGACTGGATAGCTTCAGAATACATGCAATAACAGAATTGCACATAATTATCAAAACATACCAGAAGAAAACAAATGGAACAGCGAATACTTTGACATTTTGGGGAACATACTGAGCATTGATGTAATTTCTAACAAGACAGGTCTTTTATATGCATTCAATTTTCAGGATAATGCAGTTTGTT
Organism: Nephila pilipes; assembly: GCA_019974015.1. Lineage (NCBI taxonomy): Eukaryota > Metazoa > Arthropoda > Arachnida > Araneae > Nephilidae > Nephila > Nephila pilipes. The sequence goes on from BMAW01096497.1 coordinate 61,531, forward strand.
CTACTTGGAAAAAGAATTAATGATCTGGAACCCATTCTGTTGACTAGCATAAATTATAACTTCCATAGAAATTATCTCTGGGACATACTCCAAAGAGATTCCTTATGCACTATCACCTTCGAAGAATTTTTGGAGAAAGCAGTGTCGAACAAAAATAAATTTAGAACTTTCTATCAGAGGATAAAATATACTGTGATATTAATTAAACTGAAAAAATTACTTTTGAAAAAGGAATAATGACCCCCTCCCTTTTTTTGGCCCTCCTCCCAATCTATAGGAAACAAAAGCATTTAATTTAAAAATACTACATTATATGAGAAAATGCAAAAAACTAAATTTGAGGTGAATCTTAGTGCTAGTAAATTAATTAATAATTAAATTTGAAATTTTATTAAAAATTTATATGTTCCAAATTTTTTTCCAGATGGTGTACAGTTACAACTACATTTACTGAAATATTGTTGACCCTTGCTTTTTTAAATTATTAGAAACAACTTATGATTTCCAAAATCTGATATGTTTGGGGCGCGGCCCGCGGGAAAGAAAAAAAAAAAAAAACACCTTATCACTTCAAAATACAAAATTATAACCGGTTTAAGATCTGTACATAATTATACAATCATTGGAAGTTAATAATGTACTTTGTGATAAAGACAAAATAATTTAATCTAATACTTATATTTTTCATTATTTTATAACATAAATATCGACTTATGAGCTTATGGGAAAGTTTACATATAAGGATAACTATTATTCAGAGAAATACTAATAAATAGTTCAAAGATTCAAATTTCTTTTCAGATGTTATCAGAGCATTATTACATTAGAATAAAAAGTGTTTTTCACACTTTTGACCTGTTAGAATCACCTTATGATTCTATGTAAAATTTAAATAATATTTTTAAAACAAAAACTTATTATTTTGAAATACAAATTAAGTTTTATTAAGCCATAAAACAGTAAATATTAACATATCAATTGCAGTTTAATGTGTTTTACTTTCCACTAATTTTTTTTTTTTTGCTAAATTATTATATTGGGATTACTTATTTTAAAAGATGTTTAGAAAAATTTTTGTAACACAATTTTTCTTCTTAGCAAAAATCAATCAAAAGTTCTCTATGCAAAGTTCTACAAAGAAAAAATATAGCCACCCAAGATGCGCTTCTTTTAAAAATAATAATTATTAAATTACTCAATTAAATATAGGAATTAAAGTAAATGATGAAATAATGAGAAATTGCCAATAGTTAGCTTTTCTGATATTAAAATGAAAGAAAATGATAAATTATTGAATTGAATATATTTAAGCTAAGTGTAATTAAAATCGAAGCAAACAATAAAAAATTGAAAAGTGATCTGATATGCCAAAATGGATCCACCTAAAACCATAGCCCCTTAGGTGATTAAAAAAAAAATTATTCCTTAAAATTTCTTAAGATAATAAACCCATCATTAATCATGTATTGGAGAATCATTAGCATTTACAAGTAAATCAAACACTTAAAATAAATGAATGTGGAAATAAAATAAGTATTAACCCAGCCAAATAATTTATGTTGAGTAATTAAAACACTTCATTTGCGAGCGTTTAAGGGTAAAAGTTTCATTATTTTAATATAAAATTAAAGAAAGAAATTGCAGAAGTTCTTCAAACTTTTTCTTTATCAACAGTTGAATAAAAGGCAATTTTTTTCAAAATAATGAAATCAATAGTGTTACTTTAGTCATAAATTATCCACTTTTTCGAGTAAGTGAGTGACTGTGGATTTTAATGGAGCAAGAGCTCCCCTTTTTCGAATATATTTTAGAAAAGTATGTCATGTTCAATTTGACACATAATACATATATATATATGTATTTTTATTCTAGAATATTTTTAAAAAAAAAATACAAAGAAAAAAATTGTTATGTGAATTTTAGTAAAATATATTGATGCACCACTAATTTTCAAGTAAGGACTCTCAGATTCAAAGTCAGAAAATTTTAAATGAAGTCTAGGTAAGTAATTGTACTTGTAATAATTTCCATTTTAAAAGTAATGTACATGAGAAAATTCAAATTTTAAAAACATTTTTTTAGTCAATCATATTAAAATTTTCTTATTTATACATTAATGAAATATTGTCTGTATAACATAAAGGGAACAAAAAATATTTTTAAAAAATATACCAAAAAATTCCTTTCTTCCAATATTGAGAGATGGCCATGGTAACTAAATAGTTACAGTAGCATGCTCATGGCAGGTGTTTTAAGCATTGAGCCCTGATGCCAAGTGAAATACCTGCCTTGTAGAGGGGTTGACGCCCATTAAATCTAAAGAGACTACAAGTTTTGAATTTGGCATGATGTGGAATTTTAAAGAGGGAAGTGCCAACTCACGTGTCATCCTTTTGCAACTTAATGAAGGTTCAGAATTTTGAAGTCCCTCACCAATTGCCCTCATGTTGCTTCTAATAAACAATCAATCTCAATTGAGAGGTTAGGGAAGCATAATGGTTAAAGATACATTTCCTTCCTTGCGATTTGTGTCCTGATTCCACAAAAAACTGTAACACAGGATACACATTGGTGTCCAACAGTTAAGCGATAAAATGTGAGTAAAATTGATGAATTTGTTCAAAAGAACGTGTGGAGAATCATCTGTTGAAGGTGAAACATTATCTTGATGCAAAAAAAAATCACAGTCAATATCTTCATGCACAAAACACTGAACCTCTATGCATATCTGAACATGGATAAATGGGTTCACAAGGCATAACAGCTTAGATAAGTTTCATGCTATTCCTGTGAAAATAAGCACTGTCAATGTTAATAATTAAACCCAATAAATGACTTTATAAAGATTATGATTAGACAAGTTTACTAAAAGAGGAATTGATCGAATGCTAAAATCTGGACCAAAGTGTCTTGATTCTGAATGTACATAAATGTGTGACTGTGCCAGAAATTTCAATGTGCCAGAAATTTTAACCAAAGTTCAGAACCAGGTTGGCTATGATTCACAACTACTTTCCAAAACTGACAACTAGAAATAACTGTGAAATATCAGACATACAGTTACACCAAAAAACTGGGTTAGCACTCACAGCCACCACAGGAGTAATAGTTTCCAGGTGAACTGTTTACTGGAGACTAAATCATGTGGTCTCTATTGCAGGCAGTTCGCAGCCCTCACCTCTATGCATAAATGGGCTCATTAAAACTAGAATTTGGGACAGTGGGCCTATATTATGTTCAGATACAAATCTAGCTTTATTTTCATTCTTATCCCCTAACAATATGACGAGTACGATTGAACTCATTTTCACCTGGGAAATATCACAGAAAGACATTATTTTCCATCAAGGAGAATCCTGATAGAGATAGACAACATGCTGGATGGTTGAACAGACCCCTATCTATGAGAGGTTTGAGATTGCTAAAAATACAAAGATGAATTTTTTGAGCCTTATATTTGCCTGTTTTAAGTTGTTGTTGGTCCTGATTTCATACTTATGGATGATAATCCATCATATCATCATGCAATCCTAATACAGGATTTCCTTGAAATGAAAAATATCCAATGCATATCACAACTTGTTCATTCACCAAATCTGAATCCTATGGATCATGTGTGGAACATGATTGAGAAACAACTTGCAGCCCTTCTGCAATACCAAGCTTTGTTCCAGAACTGAAAAAGGCTCTCCGTAACATTTTGAACTCTTTGTGTCTACAACTCACTCACAATGTCATAGAAAGTATGAGAAATAGTTGTGCAGCATATTGTTCTAGAAAAGGTGATTACACAACTTATTAAACTGCAGTGTCAACTTTTTATTTAACTGAAGTACGAATTCCTCTAATCCCCAGTGTTCCTTTAAACTGCTTCTTAAGATAATTGAAATTATTATCTTTATTTTGTATTGTTTTCTTATTTTACAACAGTTTTACACTCAAATATCATATTCCAAATGTGATTTCCTCCCCTAACCACATAATTACCAACTACATCTAACTTTTGGACACCAATGTAGATATGATACATATTCAAGAGTCATTCTGATAATCTATCTGCATTGTTTGAGAATTACAAAGTCTGTTACCAATAGACTATTATGGAGCTCAAAGAAACATTAATGACACCAAAAAAAAAGGGCAAACATCATCATTATGCATTTTCATGTATCATATATTTTCTAATCATTCCGTACAACAAAATAAGAAAAATTGAGTAACGAATTTTTAAAACTTAATCTATAATCAGTATTATATGATGCTTCATACAAAAACAATCTATAAATTTATTCAAAAATTAATGAAATGAGCCATGAATTATTATTGAACTCAATAGCAGATATTGTTCATAAGATTAATTCCAGTGTTAAATAAAACTGCTTAAATTCTTACACTTTGTACCTAATTATGAATTAAGTATCAATTTTCTCATTAACACTCTAATAAAAAGGATTAAATGAATACAAATATTAATTTTAATATGATTTTGACCTTTCTTTAGACTAAAAAAAAGAAAATTCACAAAACTGTTATCAGGAAAAAATAAAATCTAATAAGTAACACACAAAAGTTATACAAGAAAAGCTGTTCCAATATCTTACTAATAATTTTATTCTTCAAAAAATAACATTACATCACTGAAATATGGACATATTTATTTATTAAAACATTTATTGCTTCATTATCCTTTAAGAAATTTAAGCGTACTTGCCTATTATAGCAGTGCCTGATGATTAATCGCCAAGCGAGTAAGAAATATCGCCAAGTAGGTTGTATCAAAAGATAGGCAACACAAGTTTGGCGACGACTTGGCGTATTCATAATTTGATGGGCACTGCTATAATAGACAAGTACCAATTTAAGTTCCAGACTGATTGTTCCATAGGAATCTACAATAAAAACTTTCTTGTAAAAATAAAATAACATTATTGATTAAACATTTATTGCTTCATTAACCTTTAAGAAATTAAGGTTCCAGACTGGTTGTTCCATAGGAATCTATAATAAAAACTTACTTGTAAATATAAAATAAAAATTTCAGTGTCGTATAAATATCACACAATTACTTTTTCTCTGGTATGAATGACATAGTGCCGAGCTAAGTGATGCTTTTGATTAAATGCTTTAGGACAAGCATCACACTGATAGGATTTTTCTTTACTATGAACTTGATAGTGCTTATTCAAACTAAGCTTATCATTAAAGGTCTTGCTACACAAATCACATGCATGTTCACCCATATGGATTTTGTAGTGCTCGTTTAAATTGGATTTCCGAGTGAATGATTTTTGACATACATCACACACATATGGTTTTTCTTCGGTATGAACCCGGTAATGATCAGCTAAACAATACTTCTCAGGAAATCCTTTGTTACAAATAACACAAACGAAAGGTTTTTCCTTTGTATGGGTGTAATGATGCTTAGTCAAATGTGATTTCCTGTTAAAGGCCTTGTTGCATATATCACACACATGAGGCTTTTCATGAGTGTGAATAAGATAGTGTTGTCTAAGATGAGATCTATGCTTAAATACTTTGCTACAAAATTCACACATAAATGTTTTTTCATCTGTATGAGTCATTTGATGTTGAACTAAACTTGTTTTCCGAGTAAATTCTTTGCTGCACAAGTCACAAATATGAGATTTTTTCCCTGAGTGGATGAGATTATGTTCAAGTAAATGCGACTTTCTACTAAATGATTTGCCACAAATATCGCATGTGTGTGGTTTAACATTATTATGGATAAGAATATGCGATTTTAGATGAGAACTTTTATTGAAAGCTTTATTACATATATCGCACACGTGCGGCTTTTCATTCGTGTGAATCATACAGTGACGCTTTAAATCTCTCATCAATTTGAAAGCTTTTGAACATACAATACACACAAAAGGCTTTTTTTCTTCGTTCAGAAATACATTTTCCACATTAGATTCTGCCATAGTTAAATTATTTTGCAGCTTTTCAATAAATGGATTCCTTTTACAATGTCCAAGTACCGTTTCACTCAAAGTCGAAATTCGATGAATTGCTGCTAATGTCACACATGCAAAATTTTTACAAATAAGATAACGTTTAAAGTTATATTTTTCAAACCACTGTATTGAGGAAACACTTTAATCTTTAAGATTTTTTTTTATAAGCATCAGAGGATTAAAAAAAACAATCTTCAAATAAAAGGCATCAATGTTGAATAAATTCTGGGTCAGAAATTGATGGTTTCTGATTGATGAAGAAAGTTAAATAAAATAATGTGAAATAACTTCTTCAGGACGAAGCATAGAAATTAATTATTCAAAATGACAAAGATTTCGATTCAAAGAATGAAGTTTGATGAATAACTATCAGGAAAATCTGTAATCATATTGATTGATTGATTAATTCTAGAAAGATGCCCAGCAAAAAAAGCTATTATCCTTTTTAAAAAAATTTTTTTTTTCAGCTAAATAAATAAAGAGTAAAAATGTTCGAAACATTTTTCATTTATTATTGCTTCATCTAAAAATTCTCTGAAAGTGATATTGCACCGAGAGTCAATTTGGAGAGCATTCCAAAGAATGCTTTCCAAAAGATGAAACATTAAGGTGAAGAAAGATGGGTATGAAGATTAAGAAAGATAGATAACATTAAAGTGGCCCATTTTTTTACAATGAAAAGAAGGACGAAAAAATTTATGAAAAAACACGACGCAAATAAAAGAAACATTTTGGGAAGGCTTTGCTTTACGGGGTTAAAGATTTTCTCCGCTAAATCGTCATTTATAGTAAAAGATTTATTTCCAAGGCGTTATAATTGAGAGGAACTAGCTCGTAGCAACCATGCGCAAGATCATCCGCGGGGTAAACCTTCAACCCCGCAAAGTAAAGATTTCCCAAATAAACTTAACAGGAATCATAATCCTATTGTTATTGATCTACTTCTTGATAATCATCTTCCTCTGATTTTAAGAACATTAAAAACCACTAATTGGATTAAATTTCAGGAAATTGTATTTTCAATCAGTCGAGGATAACCCTCAAATTAATACTGATGAAATCGATCAAGTAATAACTAAATTTAATAGCATTATCACACAAGCTATTTCCACAGCATATGAGACAAAATAATTAGCACCCCTAACAGATTTAGTTCAGTTTTTATTAACATTGCACTAAAAGAAACACGAGAGCTAATGGCGACGGTCCTTGTAATTTTGAACCCCAATCAAGTAACGAAGACGAAACCTGAACTGGCACCCCCTCTTCTAACTTCCAATCCACGCCAACGGTAGGACTTTGGCCCCCGACAAATTTGACGTGCATCAACCCCAGCTACATGGTGAGTCTTTGGTGGCCAAGGATCGAGCCCGCGATTGAACGAAAATCACCAGCCATGAATCCGAAACCATGACCACTATGCTACCGCGGCTACGCACCCCTAACAGAAGAGAACTCATCAAAATTTTAGAAAAAGATAGCAAAATACTACAGACCCTCAACTCAAAAGAGAAGTTAATATATTAAATAGACAAATTAAAGACCACAAAAATAAAACTCGGGGAAACCTTTTAGAAAGCTTGAAGATAATTCTTTATTATCTGCAAAGAAAAATTGTTAAAAAAGTAGTCAACATTCCACATCTGTGCAGTCGGAATGGAATGGTCTTCACTAATATTGAAAAAACTAAGCTTTAAGAAAAACTAAAGCTGTAAAGAAATTTTAAGAGATAGTTTTTAAAAGAAAAAGTCAAGTGCTACTTTAGGGGCTCAAAAAGTACTTCTATTTGAAGACAGATATCATCATTAAGGTAAATTGTTGTTACCATTGGGTGCAGCCATCTGTCAAACGGAACAGAATTTTTTTTTTTTTTTGACTCTGATTCATTTAGTTTTGATTTGGCAGCAAATGACTAGTCAACAAAAATGACTACCAAATCAAAATTTTATCGCTGCTAAGTCGAGTTGTCACCGTCGATGAGACACGGATTCATCATTATGCAGCGCAAATCAAGCAAAAATCGGGTTGCTTCGGGTGAATCTTTTTCAAATAAAGGCGAATATGGTCTCATCGGTCGGGAAAGTAATGACGAATAATTTTTGAGTGGCAAAAACCGTCATAATCACGAATACGAGTAACTGGGACTTTGACAACTGTCTAGTGAGTCATGATGCTTACTAAAAACAAACCATTTTCGATGCTACGAGCATCATATCTAAGTATTTCTTAAAGTCTTATTGAATGACTTTCGTTATTTAATCGATAGAGTTGAGAATACAGTTTTCAACTTTTTGAAGATCAGAATTTAGTCACAAAGCCCTTCTCATACTAATCGAGGATAAATCATGAAAAAACTTCCAAACAAAAAGACTTTAAGACTAGGCAGTATACTAAATTATACATGGAAATTACTTCCACTTAATGTCATTTCCCACCTAAACAATTTTTTTGGTAAATGTTTCATGAAAAACTATTTTCTGACTTTCTGGAAATCAGCAAATGTGATAATCCTCCCTGAACCCAATCAAGTTCACAAACTCCCACAAAGTTACTGACCTATGTTTACTTTGCAATAATTGCTAAGATATTCAAAAAATAATTTTAATAGAAACAAAACCCATTGCACTGAAATAAACTGTATACCACCGTAACAATATGGTTCCTGAGAAAGCCATTCCACAATTCACCAAATAATTAGGGTCACCAACATTGTTAATGAAGGCTTCACACACAAACTCTGTATAGTTGGCATCTTTTTGAATGTTAAAAGAGCTTTACATAAAATAATCACATTTATAAAATGATTAAACTAAATTCCCTGTGCCTTCAAAAGTTATTCACAGTTTCTTATAAGATAGAACTTTTAAAGACAGAGTAAACAAACTTGAGTAATATCAATGCAGGCATTCCACAGGATAGTGTCCTGAGTAGTATCTTTACAGCATTTACACAAATTACTTCTCACATCATCTCATAGTTAATACTTGTGTTTTTGCCAACGTTTCGGCTGTACAAACCAAAGGAGCCGATTTAAACTACACAACAGGTACATATTCATTCGCTTAGATTAAGAAATTAACTGTTTTAACATTATTAACTTGAAATATGTCTTTAAAATACAAATTTCTGTCATGTATGACTTCTTTTTTTACGTGTTTTGCATGCCCTTTTTTTTATTGTAAATTCCGAAACAAAACAGAAAACTTTTCAAGGGGATTGGTACATTTTCCACCTTTCCCAATACTGCCAAGATGAGGGGAAATGGACCACACCCCGTTGCTATAATAACGAATGGTTACCAGTTTCTAACATCATCTCCCGTTAAGAAACCAATTTGCAATCAGCGCCATCTTTGGAGAAAATGCATTATTTCTACTATGAATAATATATACGTTCCTCTTGAGATAACATTTTAATTAAATTGTAGCACAACGTTTTTTCCTGACAATATTGTTACAAAAAAACATCATGTACACACACGGTGGAAACAGACCACCAAGGAGGATAATGAAGAAGCAAGCTACATTCACATATTCATGAAATGCTGAAGTACATAAAACTTATTCAGCTTAACAGGACAGCCTCCTGCAGCAGAATTTGCACAGGTTAACAACACAAACAGATAGCAAATTACAAGTAAAAACCGTAATGGTCCTTTCCATTCATCAGCTTACTGCTTCACACCGCGGACAAATCTCCAAAATCAAACTTAGAACTTCAAAGGCAGACTCCTCACCTCAGCACTTCCACATGTCCCGGTCCGGTTTGACGTCACTGGGAAATTTTCAGAACTTATTTCAAAATAGACATTGAGAAAATTTCAGCATTTCCATGAACCTTCAATTTGTCACCAAAGTCCAGAAAGGGTCATTGCTGAACCCTTTCTGGAATACAATAAAACATCTGTAAATATCCCTTTCCAACAATAAGAATAATACTGCAAGTTCCTAACAATGCTGTACAGAAAAAGCAAGATATGAATTTTTCTTTTTTTTCCATTTATGAATGTAAATTAAATTTTTCAACATATACTGTGTTTCTTACTTTATTGCCAATGCATAGCACAATATATATAATTTTTCTTGCTGTAATTTAAAATATTTCATATTTTAAATATTGCTTTACTTAAAGAATTGCTGTACATCATTTTTTCCCCTTCAGATAAGAGTTATGATAAAATAAAATGAAATAAAAACAGCTCTAAAAATAGTTTTTCCTCTAGATTATTCCACAATGATTTGAAATAAATTTCAAATGCTTTAAAACAGTTGTAAGATATTACAGAAATTAACTTCTTTTAAAATATGTTATTTAATGATAAATTTGGTAAGAAAAATTAATTGGAATAAATTTTTAAAAAATTGAAATAAAAGACCCACCAATGACAAATTTGTATTTTGTGTGTGCAAAATTTTTTATACTTAGAACATAATGCAATCCAAATTTATACAATTTATATATAATTAATTAAGTTGTAAAACACATAAGGAAATTTTGTACAACTCACTGAAAATTTCAAATTAAGTACTTATTTTATTATGTATGTATAAACTAATAGTTTTAAAATCAATAATATTCTCATTTATTCATTATGAAGTTTCCATGGAAAATATTTCCTAAAGTCATACTTTCCTTAAAAAAATTCATAACACTTTACTGTGTTTATTATTCATGCTTACTTAGTACCTAACCTAAAAATAAACTAAATATTAACTCAAGAATCAAATTTAAATTCAAAACTTGTAGTACAATACATAACTTGATCCTGAGCTTGGACACAATTTTGAAGTGGGACAACAAATAAATGTTTTTAAATTTGGTTAGGATTCCCTACTTAGGTAAGTTATTTTGTCTGCAGGTAAAATTATAACAAAAGTGTGCATGTGCAACCTGGATCCACCACTGGAGCTAATATATATTTTTAACTATTAAATACTAAATATTAAATACTTCTGTTAAAAGAAAACATAGTATATTTGGTATAGATTATCTGGAATAAAATTAGATTTGTTCTAAAGAACCTGTTGCTTTTCAATTATGTTAACCTTTCTAGCATTTGGAAAACTACATAAAAAAAAAGTATGCCGCAAAAGGCTGGATTATTCAATATAGGCAAGTACATTTTGTATTAACAATGAACAATAATAATAAAGTATTAAATTTGAAACACAAAAATTCTAAATGGAAATTTTAAACTATATATATATGTCTTCCAAAAAATAGTTGAGGAACTTTTACTTTCATGCATAAAAATAATTTAGGCGACACAATACAAGTTTGCAAGAGTCACTCATTCATACACAATTGTTGATTTGAAATTCATGCATTCTTTGTGTACAATTAAAATACATAGGGAGAACGCCTTTTTTTTGCTGTATATCATATAAACCTTAAATAATCAATGATACATAAGTAAACAAATATATTTGATTTAAAATACACTATATAAGAAACAAAAAAAACTAACTTTAAGGGAATCTTCATGCTTGTATGCCATGGATTAATTATTAAATTGGAAATTATATACAGAATATATATATTCATCTACTTTGTTAGTGCTTATTGTTGATTCGATTTTTTAAAAAAACATCAGAAATCAATGACAATTTTAAAAAAATGTATATATTTAGTAAATACTATCCAAAAAATACAAAGCTCATATAGTTTAATGAACACATAACTCAGTAAACAATTACATAATCATATCATTTAATAATGTACCTTGATTAATATTGTAAAACAATTTAATTCCAAATTTTACTTTTATTTTCAAAAAAAACATTAGATTCAACTTTATATAAACATTAGATTGTTAACAAATAACTATGTTGATACTTTAATTCAGGAAAATAATGGAATAATATAAATAGTTCAACCATATACAACATTATTTTCAAATGCTGGAAAATCAACATTAGGATTAGAACAAATATTGTCTTTTGATGCCTAGTTCTTATAGAATCAATTCAGGACCTAATGAAAAATAACAATGCTTTATAAAATAAAAATGTCTTATTTGAAAATACAAAATAACAGCCATAAAACTGTAAATACTATATACCCTCTAAGTACTAAGATTTTCATATTGACATTAATCATCACCCATTAAGTATTAAATATTCTGTTTAACAAATTAACTATAAAAAGAATTACAAAATACAAATAAAACTTTGTAATAATTTTTAGTTTTGCTTACTACAATTTTCAAATTACAATACAAAACACATATTGAAAAATAAATAGAGAAAAGAAAATTAACAAAACTATTGTTAAATAATTAAGATTTAATTACAGGTAAAACAAAGTTTGAATTCATCACTTATTATTCTAAAAATAACAATTTATCAAAGAAAGATTAAG
>BMAW01096498.1:0-12479 GCA_019974015.1 Nephila pilipes
TAGCTAATACACAAAATATTATAGATATTTTCCAACTGTTTTTTTTTCCTCCCGAATTAAATGTACTTGACATTTTTCAGGAAGTCAAGGGAAACGAATGATCCATTTATCCTAAAAGAATACATTAAGGAACAAAAACGAGGATAGCTTCAAGCACAGGCTTATACGGAATATCTGTTCATTCTTTTCCTACTGTACACATACTTAATTCCAATAAACGAAAGTGCAAGCACAAAGAAGAACATTTAGGTGTGTATTTTGATCAATATGGATTAGAAGATGTTAATCTCAAAAGCTGAAACGACCATTCAATGTTAAATACCACTTCTATACATAGCAGGTGGTCACGATTGGAACATGCCATTATCACGAATCAGCGATAGATATTCTTTACCATGAGAGCATGCGTGAATACTTAACGAAGGAAAATATAACACAAAAGTGGATTGCACACTTATCAGAAGAGTGTTTTTTATTCAATTAATTGTCTCAGAAGCTATATCATGATCTGTAAGATATTTTTAATCAGTGCGTATCATTGGTAGCATACAAACACCAGAAAGCTCCAGTAAGCTCAAATTTGAACCAACTAAATCTTCATTTTGCCATTTAAGTTTATTGCTCCATAATTTTTTACATCAGGTAAATTTTAATATGATTTTTTTTATCAAAGAAAAATATTTTTAAAAAAACCAGCAAACTTCTATGCAATATATATATATATCTTATAGATTTCCACTGTACTTACGAAAGATCTGTTACAAGTTGAATGTCTTTTTTGTAAGAATAATGAATATCTACGGAAAATAGGCGGTCATATGGATTGGTAATTAAAAATTAAGTGTTTTATATGAATCTAAAATTAAAATTATTCAAAATATTGTAACTTCTTAACCGCACTTCGGGTGCTTTCTTTCAGTTTGATCTTAAGATATATTATTATAAGAAATATAAAAAGTATCACACTTTTTTCGAACTAAAATAACAAAAAAGTTATAATTTCTCCTGTTTGTGTTACCCCTCTTATATATACTTCAATCTTTATTATTATTTACAATTGATTTTTTTTTCTAATTTGTCTTCTAATTTTTAAATTTCTTTTTTATTTGCTAAAGTTTTTGTAATCAATTTAATAAGTTCGATTAAAATATTTACAAATTCGTAAGAAATTAAGTTAACTTTACCGAAATAAGAAGTGTTTCAATGGAAAAAATTATTATTTTAGACATCGCGAAATATTTCATCAATGATTTTCAATAAATTTATCTCAGAACAGCTTTCGTTCTCTTTTATTAACTCGTTAGCATAGAAAATTATGAGACTTAGTTTTCATATTCATACTTCCATATGTTTAATTAATCAATTATTTTTATATTATTCTTAACCTAAATTAGTGTGCAATAAAAAAAAACTCGATTTGGAATATTTTTAGTCATATTTTTTTGATCACTAATTAATACAATTATTTTAATTATTATTCAATTCATTAACATGTGTATATTCAATAATTAATTGTTTTCATCTATCAATTCAAGAAAGTTAATTTTAAACACTTATTATATTAAAATATTCCCCGTAAACGTTTTCATTATATTAAATTTATGCAATATATATCACTCAATTATTAAATTATATTAATATGTAACTGAAATGAACTAAATGTTTTAATATTGTTGAACAGAATATTATTGAATTCTATTTCTGTGTTATTTATGGAATTGTATGTAAATAGTTATTGTAATGAAACTAAAGATGCCAGGCAACTTATGAAGAACTGTTCACCTTATTATTGAGAATTCTAAAGAAAAAGAAACTTTTTATTTTTTGTAATATTTAAAAAGTTATAAATAATTTGTAAAGAATTATATTTTTCTAAACAAATATAAAGCGAACAGTGTTTTAAAAATAATTTCAGACCTAAATGGTTCCAGTTAAATGCATCAGTGATTCGTTCTGAAAATGATTATAATTTGTTATGTCCTTGAATGAAATACCATATAAAAAATGTCGATTTCTCCAGGTATACGAAAATAACTCTGGAAATTTGAAGCAAAGTTCCAAAACCATTGGATGTCTTTTGTCCCTATCACTGAAATTATATTCCCGTTGATCTAATCTGAAAACTGTATATCATACGAGCTTCTCGTATTATTAGCCATCAAAGGGGATATTGTTTCAGTTAATAACAAAATGTCGTACCAGATCACTTTTCAAAATTTTTTCACAACAGTTTTTGCGTATATGTTTGATGCTTGCTCTAACCAGTAATGAACTTATAATTTTCAAAAACATATCATAACAAATTTCTCCAAAAATTTTTATAGGGTTGAAATAAAACAACTATAAAAATTAAGTATTTCATTTACCTATCAAATTGATGTATTACCTTAACTCATATGTAATCAGTAATCAAGAAAAATGACGATAAATGAACAAAATTATTCAGATTTGTAAGACAGCTGGGATACAGCTATTTTTCACCTTAAGATTTTCGAACTACTCTTTAATTTGACTTCCTTCTAAGAAAATTTTTCAATCAAATGATTTTAAAACTGATTTGCTATTATAAACCAACAAAGCATCTATTGTGATAGATCCCGTAATGTAATAAATTAAATTAAAACAAGCTTTTTTTAATGCGTTGCAAACAAAGGAGTCCTTTTGGAGCCTAAATCTGTTTATGGCATGGAATATATGGCATAGAGCAAATTTTGTATATTTTATTTTATCGTTTGTTTTAATCATTAGTTTCAGCTTTTACTACTTGCAGTATTTAATATTATTTAAAAAAAAAAAGAAATCTAAATAAGTAATGAACTTCCTACCTTATCAATTTTCTTACTGGAATTCAACAGATTAATAAAATATATAGATTAATATAAGCTTATATAGATTAATAAAATTACTCATTTATAGAATTATTTTATATATGTTCATACATATAACTTTAAATAAAATTTTACCAAATCTTATGAAATATATTTGAGGGCGTATGTTTAATTCCATAGCATTTAACATTAAGAGAACGCTTACCCAAACTGGTACTTAAGAAATGTTTTATTGCAGTAGTAATCTGTAATTAAAAGTATTTAAGAAATCTTTATTTATTTTTATCTGAATTTTCTTTACCTGCATTTAAAAATTCTTCAATTCATTCACAAAATTCAATTGGTTTCCTTCATTATCCAGTGACTTTTATTTAATTAACCGTTCAGTATTATTCATTAAATCCGAAGCTCGGTCTGATGTTTGGACTCATTTTTTGTTTCATTCTTATGTAATAACTTTTTTTTTAAATTGAAGGAAAAAATTTTTTAATGATTTTGTGTTTGCAAAGATTTTATGTTTTCAAAGATTTTATGTTTTCAAAGATTTTATGTTTTCAAAGATTTTATGTTTTCAAAGATTTTAATAACTACCTTAAACTCACAGAAATTTTAATTGATCACCTTTTCATACTTATCATTCGGGACCAACGTAACAATTTTAGAGTCGCAAAAGAGAATTACTAGAATTGCTTAATTGAATATTTATATAATATATTAAAAGTTTTAATTAATAAAGAATTATAAAAATTTTAAAGTTCCAGCATGCATAACTTACCACCAAACACACACACACACACACACACATATATATATATATATATATCTGTGTGTGTAAAGTATGGCTAAAACTGTATTAAAAAGACAAAAAAAGAAAGAAGTTTAAACTGAAATAAAAGTAATTTAAAATGCATTATGCTAAATCTGTCTAACTGTGGACAGATTACGTGGGTTTGAAACAGTTTCATTGGTCCAAACCGTTCCACTCAGCAAATTACTTCATAACAAAATGGTTATTATCAAACTCAGTTTTGAAAAAGGATGCATGCATAGCAAAAATGGATTGATCGATGACAAATCTGGGGATCGAGCAGACCAGAGAAGGTTGGAAATGTAGCGGAGGTAGTGCTGTGAAACTCTTCCTGTATGCGGGCGAGCATAATCCTGTTGAAAAATGGCTCCTGGGAGCCTTAGCGTGAGTGGAAACAGACGCGGCTGAAGAATGTCACAAACGTATCTCTGGGCTGCCATGGTGCCGTGGATCAATATTAGAGGTGAATGTGTATCATATGCGATGGCACCCCTTACCATTCCACCATTGTGGGAGTGACGTGCCGATTAGTAGTGAATGTAGAATTGAGACGTTCACCACGGAGCCTCCACACATGTACACGATTATCATCACTGCCCAATTCAATCTGGATACGTCGCTAAAGATAACCTGATTCCATTTGGTTGCAGTCCAATCCCTTCGAGCGCGACACCACTCCAAACAGAGGCGATGGTAAGTGGGTGTCAATAGCAGTACACGTAATGGGCGTTGAGATAGCATCTGTCCTTCAACCAGGCGCTTTGCGATGGTACGGACTGACACAGAAGCCCCTAGTGAAGGTGCTGCCTGTGTATGGATGGTGGAAAATGAGACAGTTGGCGCTATGCGTGAGTGTCGCATGATGTGATGGTCATCTCGACTATTGTTCCATCAAGGGCATCCTGAGTCTTGTCGGCCGTATAACAGACCTCTCTCTTGTCCACTGGTCCCAACACTTCCTCACAGTAAAATCAAAAAGGCCTAGTTGGCGAGCTACTCACCGAGCTGAACACCCGGGGATTCTTCCCCTCTCGAACTCTTACAGCATCTCTTAACTATAATCTCCGAAGGAGGCGTAATGGCATCTCTAGTTAAAAAGCGCCCAGAACAGAATAAATACACGCAAACAAGCTCTATTTACCTGTTTTATAATCCAATGAGAACGAAATTTAGCGCCCCATGGGGGAATATATAATGCGCAATCAAGCTGCTTTTCTAATAATTCACATATTTGCCTGACACGTACTTTCATGCCAAGTTTCGTAACAATCCCACTCTTACTTCTTGGTGTGTAAATTTTTATGGCATGAGTGTATATATATATATATATATATATGTGTGTGTGTGTGTGTGTGTGTGTGTAATTTATCATATTCAATTATGTATAAATGTAACATTTTTTTTCCTTTTCCATCTGAGAAATTACCTTTTAAAATATTTTCTTTCATATTTACCATTATGAATGAGATATATTTCATTAATTATTTAAATTTTAAGATAAGAATTAATTTGTTGTTTTGATTAATCGAAGAAGCAGTTTTGAAATTACATTGATCCGTCAGGTGGTTTGAGGCCACCGTAACCTAGTTGTTCTGTCGTGAACTCGCGGCCGACGTTGTTTCCGTCAGATCGGGGGCTGGAGTCCAGATGCCTCAAAAGACCGCCATATAGAAGGGATGATGCACATTAAATATGTTCGAACTCTCTACTCTTTACTTTGGCGTGATATGGAGGAGAGTGTCAGCTCTGGTATCATCTCCTTCACTTGATCAAAGTTCAAAATTACGAGGTCCGTCGTCAATAGTCCTCATGTTGCTTCTAGGTATGTTGTTAATAAACAATCAATCAACCACAAGATAATTTTAGATATTGATTTAATATTACATCTTTTTGTATACAATCTTACAAGAAAGTAATCGTGGCCGTCAGTGTTAATCTTATTAAGACTTTTGGGAGTTATTCCTATGTGTGTTCGAATCAAATCCTACTAACAACTTTTTTACGTATGGGAGTCTTGCTGAGTACATCTGCAATGCTGGGTTCAATAGCTATCATTTTACATTAAAATTTTGTTTTTTAACTATTGAATTTGAATTTTAAAGCTTTAATATTTTTAGCTTTAGTTACGGATCTTAAAATTAAATTTAATTTAATTTCATAATTAAGATGAAGAGGTATTTTCTTCGTTTTCAATCAAAGCGTCTTCACAACTTAAACTCATTTGTCCTCTTTCGTATCATCAAAAAAAAAAAAAAATGACGTATAAAAAATGTATGTTTTTTTAAAAATATTTTCAGAAGTTTTGAAGATGTTACCTTCTGATAAAGTTGATCCATAATACCGGAAAATGTAATTTTTATTTTCATTTTCAATATCTATGAATATATTTTTAGTATCAAGATCCATAAAGTGCTATTTTAAATGCTGTAAACGCACACAATATGATTTGCTTCAAAAAATCGTGCTTCTATTATAATTTTACCAATACCAGTTTAATGTTTATTTCAATTTGTCGGGAAAACTAACTAACAAAAATTGACAAGGTGGGGATGAATGGGAAATAGACTATTTTTGTCATCACATTCTGTTTTAAGCAAAGATTTGAAAATCATTCAATTGTATTTGCGTGAATGACGTAATCTATGTATGGTGACGTAAACTACTATAGATAATTTTTGTATGTAACTTAAAAAGTTAAAAAACAAAAACTTATACAAATCCTAAAACTTGAATATTAAAATTGTAAGGTTGGCTCTTATTGTTATTACATCATTTTATATGATTTTGTTCTGTTCTACTTATTTTAATTTTTTTCAGCAAACCTACATTCATTTATTGATGCTTATGCAAATACACTAAGAAATGAAATTATCCGTGTCTTTTAATTTTGATTTATAAGCTTCCTCTATAAATCGCTCCAGGAAAGAAATCACAGGAGAGATGATTGAGTTAGCATATAACCACGTATAGGAATGCTGACACTGATAGTAATATGAAGAGTCCCGATTTCAGTTTGGACTTAGATTTAATAGCAGATGCAACTTACTTATTATTTCCCTCAGCTATACTCATTGTCTTCTGTTCCTTCATATAATAACTTTTACTATTCCAGTTACAAAGAAATATTGTCAAAATAAAATATCCATTGTTATTTCAAAAAATTTTTTGAACATTTCTAGTAGGATTTCTTGACAGTTATTTAAAAATTAATTGAAGTGAATCTGCAGGATTGTACAAAGTAATGTTTGTCAAGTATTCTAATATGTAAATAGTATTTGAATGGTGTTTTGTAGTGAACGATTTCATTTAATTTTTATCAGCTGACGACTCTATTTGACTTGAAAGCAATACTCTCTTATGAATAATATATATTTTTTCAGTATTTAAAATTTTAAATTAAAATTTATATAATATCAATGTATTGTTAATATATAGTCTATTTATTGAGCATTATAATCTTAAAGTAATACCCGAGGCTTCATTTTGAATAATTCTTTCAACTCTAACGTCACGGCTTAGCAACAACACACATTTGTTTCCAAACGTCGCAGAAAGGAAAGTTCTAGTTGTTATTCTGGAGAATACTGATTGATATCTTAAACTCGATTTGTGATGTGTCATAGCATCATTAATCTTATCGTGACAATGAAAAGACAAATGAAAAATATACTCTTCGAATACTTCTTGTATGCTATGTTACTCACAGAGCTTCGGTTATCAGCAAAAGTATGTTTGAATTATTATTCGACGATTTTCACGCAATATAACACTTATTAAGTGGTTGTGACATCTATCATTGAGATGAAAAGGTCATTCAGAACGCGACACGTCTCCTGCCTTTCTACACCATACATAAACATTTGGTATCACTCAATCATCCTTATTCGCATCAAGGCACACATTCTTTATACTGTATTCTTATCATTTATTTGTATTATTGTTTTTGGGAAAGTGACAGCAAAGATTTATATCGATTCTCTTTGTAGAAGAGTAAAATCCCTTCTTAATTTGACAAATGATTCTGTCCTTAAAACGGTAGGTTAAGAGTTATTCTCCTCGCATATCAAACAATTGAATTGCGGGCATGAAATGCATTCACATATTTTCCCATTTCACGTTTTATTTCTTAATTACGATCGCTTAGAAGTAATGGGAATAATCTCGTCATTTAACTAAAACATTTTTGTTTATATAACATTATAACATATATGTGTTCGCTCTCTATTGATATAAAATATTAATCAATGTGAAATTTATAAATGCATCTAATTTCAATGGTTATTTTGCACTTACAAATTGTTGTTTTCTTACTGCATGTTTGGTATACCCATTAAGAGCTTTTCACAACTTTTTAAAAGTCATTTGAAAAGTTTATTATCCCAACAAAATTAGATGCGAGTATCGAATCTAATGCCTTTCAAATTAAAAGCGAATTTTGTGACTTGACAGTCAAAGGGAAAATTGCAGATTAATGAAAATAATAATTTCTTTGCCTTGAAAGACTATACCTTTTTGATATCCATAAATCTAGATACCATAATATTTAGCTTTTTTTATGAGTAACGCATTTCTCAAAATTTCTTGGGCTATCATTGTTAGAGTGTATAGTTGTTTCTATAAAATAATATTAGGTAGGTCTATAAATCACATTGTAGTAATTTAAATAAAGAACAAAATACACTCACTCTCTCTTTCTCTCTCTCACACACACATGTTCAAAATATCTTTTCATGCATTAAGTCACGGATTTCTTAGGAAATGGGAACTACAATTTTAGGATTTTCCGTGGAATGATATATAACACCATTCATTACACATAATTACAAAGCAAAACATTTAAGAACACAGCACATGATATTAAACTGTAGCATGAAACAAGAAAAATGACAACAATATGGGACAATGAGAGTTCAGAAGAAAGAAGAAAAAAAATTAAGATTTATGAATTCTTAATATGGAATGTGTATACCATACTTGTACACAGCATATCACAACGCGATTTAATGCTGGAAATGATGTTTTTAATAACAGTTTGGCGAATTAAGTTTTCCTCTTCCAGAAATATACTCTTTAAGTCATTTATATCTCATGGAAGAGGATGTTTTCGTGTAATAATGTTTTCTAAAATAGTTCCATAAGTTCTTTACTGGGTTCAGATTAGGAGTTTGGCTGTCGACGGTATTCCCTCATTTGCTTCACTTTCAAGGAATTCGTCAACAAGGTTTGATCAAAGTGGATGATCATTATCGCTCTTATAAATTAAAATTCAGATCAATATATACTTCTGGAAAGTCTTTCTTAAGGTTTTAAGAACCGCATCCTAATATCTTTGATTGGTCACGGATTCTTTGTTGAAAACGATTAGGGACGTTTCGCAACGATCATTATTTCATCCCATTATATCTTACACCTGCACTACCGAAATGGTCACATTCCATAATGTACGAATAAAGATTTCGCATTCCTGACTGTCTTCCAATTATAAAACATTCAGGGTCAGATGTTAAACAAAATTTCGACTTATCAATAAAGAAATATAGATCCATTAGTGTTTACTTCAGTTATAGTGCTCTTTGCACCAATTAGAGCGATTTTGTTGTGAAGACAGAGAAACACATAGCCTTGGTTTTCTGTTATAAAACTTTTTTCATTAAGTTTTCTATATGTAATTTTCTATGGTACAATAATTCCAGTGGGGGCTGCAAGCCCTGAGCTTTACTGAAGAACAGTGAACATCTTGCTACAATGGACAGTTATTGCCATATATCAATTCTGAAAAACTTTTTTTATGCTTTTATGGCCTTATCCATGTTCCCTTACTACAAAACTAGAGTTCTGAAATTGTCTTCAAAGCGAACAGATTGCTTGTCTTGAAATATTCTCTCATCTTACTACTTCTATATAGCTTGCTCTATTTCATAGATTTTTCCAAATGACCAAAACAAATCGTTTTGAGTCTTTACAACCTAAAATCAAACGCTGTATTACAGAAATTCACTTTGAGTGAAGTGCTTGATTTAGCGTTGTAAGACGTAAAGTTTTGATTTGCATATCAGAAACCGTTTGGTACTTTTGATTGGGTAATACTAATAAGGCATGTCTTTCTCACATTCCCTGAAAAAACGGATTGCATTGATTAAGTTATTTCCTAGAATATCGTTACTTTTGGGTACATAAAGATAATTTTGGACAAGAGTGTATTTTTGATAATAGTTATTCATTCCTTCATAAATAAAATCTATAATATTAAAATGGAAGGTTTTTGTTTGAGTCTTGCGGTAAGACTCAAAAATTACAAAATACAGAAGCTCGAAATTTGGTACAACGAATCTATGGATATTCCGAGTGTACAATTTGAAGTCGGTTTTCGAAATTCACTTTAGAATTTTTGTGGAATTCAATTTGAAAGAGAATACATCATTTAATGATGTCAAGGTCTGACGCGTAATTCTGGCGTCAAAGTCTATCTGCTTGTGACGAAAGCTTTGCTGTGTATCAGAAATAATATCAAAAGTATGCCTAATTGCTGTTAATTTTAATTCCTTTTTTTTTTCATTTTAAACTGCCTGTTAAATTTTTGTGTATTTTCTCGCAAGTCTAAATCTGACATATGGTGAGAGCAATATAGTTAATTTAGTTACTTGTTTAGCCTACTTAATCATATTTCCTCTTTCAATTGTAAGCAACCTGACACATTATGTTTCAAATACTTCTTACGATTCTTAGGCTGACTGATATTAATGATTTTTTTTGCTAATTTATTTTTCTATTTTGGCTTAAATTACTGTAAATTTTCCTAGACTGACTGTTATCGTATTGTTTTTAATACTTAGCTATTAATTCTTGCCTGAGATATATTTAACATTTTTTTTTTTATGATTTGATTCCAGCCTTAATATATATATATTCATTTTTGAAGCCTTTTTAATCATATTTAAAATAATTATTTTACTTGATTTCTCTCTCAGTCTAAATTAAAGATCCAACAATAAGAAATGTACTGTAAGGAAAAGAGGTATATCGATTGATATTTAAATTCTATATTTAACGGCCTGCATCAAATGAAATTATATCAAGTTTCCAGACGAAAAAAAATTTTAATTTGGATAAATCAGATGGATTTAAGTTTTATATATTAACATGATCAGCATAAAGAACATCACCAAAATGCTAATTTCGAGGAGGGTCTATCATGGTTAAGGAGGCATTTGCAGCTGGTGGTGAAACTAAAATTGATTTTGTCTACAGTAAAATTAATTGAGTGTCATATCATGACATGCGGGCCGATAGTTTGTTATTGGTTGCTCCTCAGATTACATTCGACGATTGGGCATTTGAACAAAAACAATGCCTTTTTTCTTTTTCTTTTTTTTCTTGCTCTATAAATTTTTACATGAAATCGGAAGAAGTAAAAACTCTTCATTGACCATTTCAAAGCCTCAACCGAACCTGTCAAACATTCTAGCGCGAGTTATTCATCAGAATGGGCGACAGTACAGCATTAAGTCTGATTTAAAACACGCAATTAAAATTGCTGGAACAAGATTGACCGTGAGCATTCCAATCTCAATCAAACTTTATGTTTTAACTAAGATTGCGTTAATTTAGGACAATTTATTTTTTCCACTGTAGAAATAATAATTTTAAGCTCTTTAATGATGACTATTGCTTATATTCTATTTGACTTGTGTTTTTATTTTCTTTCTTTCATATTTTTTTATTTAGATAAAGATTTTTTTTTTTTTTTTTTTTTTTGCTATTCATTGTGAGAAAAATGGGTATACAAATATTAATGTATTGTCAAGTATGTTCTACTTTTATTGGACTTTTATTAAAATAATTTTGTACTTGCTAGACAGTTGTATTTAATTTCATATATAAAAAAAACTTATATTGATATTTTAAAAATCACAGTAACCTTTATTTTATCATATCTGCTTATCGTTCTTACGTTCTAATTTATTGAAATGATAATAGTATTGCAGCGATTTTCTTTTTAAATGTTTTTATTATCGGCTATTAAATTTTATATTAAAAATATATAATTTTTTTATTTAATATACCATTCTTTCTTAGTTTTTAAATGTCCAGATTTTCTTCTACCCAATGTTGCATTTAATTTTTCCATAAAGTGCTTTTGAATTTTTATTTTTTAAAACGTTAATGTTAAATTTTATAACTTTTTTTCAGTTTCACCGAAACACATAAGTGATAAATTGCAATTCTTTACTTTATTGGAAGGTTTTTTTCCCTTTCTTTTCATTAACACTTTTTAAAAAGAATTCTGACTAAAGATTTCATATCTCAAATACCTTAACTTGCACGGGTTAATTAGAAAAGTAAAACAATCCAGCTTGTAGCATAAAATTTTTAATAAGAATCATTTTTAAATAATATTTTGAGTAACTTTAAGTGAACAATAAATTAGACTCTAAGGAAAGAATGTTAATTTTTTCTTGATATTTCTTAATACAGTTTATTGTTATAATTATTTACTTCTTGCCGAACTATATATATGTTACGGTAAAAGTGATTAATCTGGCGATTATGTATAATTACATGTGTGATTATTTATAATCACCACTAAATTTGATAAATTATTAAATATTTATAACTTTAACCCATAAGTTTATAAAAGTTTATAAAATCTTCAACTCGTAATTGGGAAAGTAATAAATTCAGATAATTTTGTAGAGTAACGATATCTTAATTTGAAAAAATAAATATTTTTAAATAATATTAAAAATTTTCGTTCTTAAGAATTAAAAAAAATCATGATGACTCTAAAAATAAAATTTACAATAATATTTCAATTTAAAAATTTAAATAAAAGTGGTCCTTTT